>JAQQZU010000007.1:21481382-21493174 GCA_030068025.1 Parauchenoglanis punctatus | reverse complement strand
TCACTCTCTCTCTCTCGCACACTCACTCTCTCTCTCTCGCACACTCACTCTCTCTCTCTCGCACACTCACTCTCTCTGTCTCTCTGCAGGACTCATCCTGGTGCTCTAGTTCTTCTTGACGCTTTCTGAACCTGTCAATCAGCTGGAAACGGCAGATTTATACCCAAGATCTGCTGCTGTAATCGTTCAGACTGTCCTGGAGCTCATCCCAGGACTCTGCTCATATTGAGCACTCAGTACCGTTTACTCTTCTACACCTGTATACTTACTTATAATCTCACCATCCTGCATCACCCAGAACCCCACGGGCTCCACTCCGAGTCGAGCTTCCTTTCATGTGTCGTCTAAGGGTCGTTTCTCGCCTCTGGCTTGTTCATTAGGGATCTAAATCTATATCCGGATTTCTGGGGCAAAGTCTATAGTTAAAAGAGCTATATAAATAAAATCTCAACACTAAATCAATCCCTTACACACTAGGGCTAGGCTGGATATGGCAATTATAATATTAATATCATGATAAATGATGTCACAGTATGCTTTGCTGACATGACGGATTTCGTGATGTTTTTTATTACATGTTTCCGGAAGCAACTCAATCCTAAAAATTGTAAAACATTACATATTTTCCCCTTTTCAGTGCTACATTTTCGTATTTCATTTTCATAATTTTTTACAACGCAAGAAATCAAAAAGATTTATTACAAACTCATATTTATTTATATTTATAATGCAACTCTGCCATTATATTATTTTTAATCAATTTTTATTCAAATACATTTTTATTCAATGCATGTGTGCTTACCAGAGGTACACAGGACAACAGCTCAAAAGATTCACAAAGATTTAAAACTAAAACATTTGGCATCAAATTTAAGCAAATAGAGTGGGCCAAATATTTTTTATTAAATTTCCACTAATATTTCTTATTCAAGAACAAACTATTTAAAAAAATTGTTGACTCCGTGATAGATTTTCATTTGTAATGAATTAAACAAAAAAATGTTTTAAATTGTTATGGCATATATTTCATTAAAACTGTATTTTTGTGCTTAACTTATTATGCAATTCTTCATGTGTTTAGAAAGAAAATGTTTTGAGCGCAAGAAATAAAAACAGTTCCTCTGTGGCCACCAATCATTGCTGGACTGCTGTATGTGCTTTCCTAAAATGGACTGGAACTAAAAAACAAATGAAAATTCGGATGGATAATAAAAATTGGTATGCACTAAAATATAAAAACCCCTCCAAATCAGGCTTGACCCAACTTTCTCAACTTATTGGCTCTGTCGAGGTTCCAGCACCTGCTCCGCGATGTGCTCTGTATCTACCAGATGCGGCTTGCTTGACAGAACGTGAAAGCGTAGCGGGAATCGCCCAGCTGTTCTCCGTTTGCCCTGACATGCACGGAGAGGCACGAGGGGATTTTGGAAGTGTGAAATCATGACAGAATCTCCCTAATTCTCCTAAACTGGATTTTGAAACAGCAAAGAATGTTCGATGCTTAACCAAGAACACGTTACACGTAATGAGAAAATAAATTCATCAGAACAAGATAAAAGGGCTTGTACAATGAATTAATTTAAGAGTGCTTGTAATAATCTGGTGAGCCTCCAGAAAGCAGCCTGTGAACGATTAAGTCTCGTGTTGTTACAAGTGCACGATTTCCTTAAATGTGTAAAGAACGTCAGTCCAAGTTAAAGTCAGGTCTGCGTTCGGATCAGAGGGAATTAAATGTTACAGTGTTAAGTGAGGTCGAAGACAGGCTGAGGTGTAGAAACTGCAAATTTGTCAAAAAGGAGAAAAGTCGCACCAAACGGAAACGCGATGAGCTGACGCATGGACCTGTCCTTCAATCAGTCAGTCAGTCATTCATGAAGTCAATTCACATCCCCTAGATCCGTTGCCTAATAGCAAATAATACAGAAAAAAAACTCAGAACTGTTCTCAGGTGTTGCGTAAACTGTGAATGTCCTTCACTTTACCGGATTTAATTTGAAAAGCACTAACAGGAAATGATGAAAGCCATCCTTCATTTTGATAAGGTGTTCAATCCAGGCGTGCACGGTATTCTCCTGTTATAGAACATCATGTGCTCGGCTTGTCCGTGTCGACAAACGTACAAACACACGTCGTAGCGTTTCAAACATTTCCAGTGAGATAGTGAACGGCGGCGGCAAATCGCTCATAATCTCTGCAGTGTCCTTAAACGCACAGAACAACCAGAATTCAGCTTGCGCTTGTTTCCCGCTGATGGAAATTTTGTGTTGGAAAATGCTTAGCGACTACGGCGTAAACGGTTTAGCTAGCCAAGTGAGAAACATTTTGCTAGCCATCATTGCGAGATACATCTGAACTGGCAAGTGAAAAAAATAAGAATATAACACACAAAAATAGACAGTCAGTGTGACAAAGATTTACTGTAACACAATCTGGGTTTGCAACAACTGCTCCCTCCGCAACTGGATCCTGGACAAACATCAACACCAACACCAGCACACGGCGCTCCAGTGTCTCCCAGGGCTGCGTGCTCAGTCCACCGCCCTGATGACTCATGACAGTTCAAACCATGTCATCAAGTTTGCTGATGATGCTGTAGTTATGGGCCTCAGCATACAGAGAGGAGCTGAAGAACGGTTTTCCTCATAATGTCGAGGAGACCAAAGAGATTTCAGGAGGACCCGAGTAGACCACTCGCCACTGCACATCAACGAAATAACTGTGGAGAGAGTCAAAAGCTCCAAGTGTCTTGGTGTCCACAAGATTGAGGACTTCTCCTGGACAACACCTGCGCAGCCAAGAAGGACCGTCAGTTCCTGGGGAACCAAATTTCCCCTCCCCATCCTCATCATCTACTACAGAAGGATAATAGGCAGCATCCAGAGCAGGGTCTCGGCCCACGAGACCCTACAGCAGATGGTGAGAACAGCTGAACACCTTTGCATCCACAAAGCCATCAGCATTGCAGACAATCCCGCTCAGCCATCTCCTGGATCTCCTCTGGCCGGAGGTACAGGAGCATCTGTATCACCACCAGCAGGCTCCTAAACAGGTTCTTCCCTGAGGTAGTCAGGTTACTCAACACCCTGCTGCCTCCCACTCACCTGGGCTGGTCAAACACCTAACCCAGTATGACTCAAGAGGTGCCAAACAGCTCCCCCGAGAACCACATACAATGGCTTTTTTATTTGTTTGCATTCACACCACCAGAAGGAATGCCAAAGTAATGTAGCTGGCCAGTGGTTGCTATAGCAACATCACTAGTTTGTCGTTTGTTTTATTATGAATGAAGGTCTTGTCCAACAAACTACCACCATTAGGATGCAAACTCGTCCACTTTCATGTGTCATGTTTCGGTCACATGTTTCTATAGAAACGGATCATACCACTGCGCCATAGAACGGGGGAGACCAGGAAGTGCTACATGCTAACTGTAAATTCTTAATTTAACATCGCGAAGAGCGAATCCGTGGCGAAAACAGGTTTACCTAACGTTGGTGTGAATTAAAATATGTTATAACAGGTTTTTTATCTGATGGATAAAAAAAAAAAAACATGGACGAGCATATTGACATTTAGTTTAATTAATTAAGATTTTTATATCTCGCTCAGACGCATCAAACTCGTGTTGTATTTCCTCCATCGTACATAAAGCCTGGACTTCACCGTCGGTCCATTAGTACGCGAGTTCTTCCATTTTCTAAACATAATGTTGAAGAGCTGTTGTTTACGCGGCTAATGTTTTACACACACACGTTTTAAACGGCGGTTGCCGGTGTTCGACCAATCACACTTGCATCACTCATGGATGGTTCCTCTTGTGCTCTGAGAGCACCTACTCTGAATTAGGAGCTAAAAGATTTCCTCAGAAACGGCATTCTACGAATTATGTTGGTATTCAGATAAAAACACACAAAAAAGGTACTTCCTCCAATAGTTCTAAGAAATATGAAATAGTTCCTCTGGTCCAAAAGCACTTAAAAACTTTGTTGCAGCTTTATAATGTGTTGGAGTGCAGTCACTTTGTATTTATCTGACTTGTCTGGCAAACTGTCCTGCTGTATCACAGTCCTGGGGAAACAATCTGACACGGGTTCTACTTTACATTTTGACACGCCATCATGATGGGTTCGAAAGTAATAAGTGCTTTTTAATCAGGCTCCTATGTTCAGGTTCAGGAAGTTCCTTTTCATTGCAAGAAAAGGTTATTAGTCACTGAATGAAATGTCTCATTCTCAAAAATTTCACTGGTTTTTAAAGAAATGTGATTGTCTTTTGCAGCAAAACCCGCTATGGTCACGTGCACTTGTTTTTTTTTTTCAGAAACCTCCCAGTCCACCTCGATAACTGAACAAACAATGAACAGAAAACATTACACGTTAACTACACCATGCACTGTGTAAGAAATAAGTTCTCAGGAGGGTGCTGGCTTTCTGTGCATACTCTTTTGCAAATTTCACCTTCGATTTCTTATCACCGCCACCACCGTCACCTCCGTAACCCTGCTCGTTGAACCGTTCATGCTCCAGTTGTATCTGCTCATTCTTCCTGATGACTGAAGCGATCCTTGCTCCTTGTTCTCATCGGTTTCTCTCGAATTTGCTCACAGTTACCCTGCTCAGTCCGCTTGTGGTCTTTCTGGGTCAGCTTGCACGCCGTCTGTTTTCATTCAACTTTGAACTTTTGCAGGTCTTTGTAAATTTTGCTGATCGTGCTGATAGACTGGCCACGTTTGTGCAAACAGATGACGTTAGACCTGTTCTCAAAACCTACTTCCCTCTTATGCCAGGATCAGACGACGCGATATTTTTGTCTTTTATGACGGTCACCATGTCTGATTAGGCAATCATAGTGCCATAGATTCTTGCTGTGTCTTGGTCAGGAGACTGGCAACACTACGATTTTGAGCCCGACCAATCATCGTACACGTCCTTTTGTGTTGTCTGGGAGCAGGGTCTAGAAACTGTCAATCACAGCTACAGAAAGAACATCAAGGAACGAGTCATATTAGCTGTCCAACTAGGCGGTAAAATACAAAAAATTCTGAAATGTTCCCAGATGCCACATCGCTGTTCCTCGCTCGTCTCACTGCGAGGCATCAATCGGTCCCGACACTTAAATTTGGACCTGATGCCGGACATTTGTCAGCCCCTAGCAGAGTAACCGCATGGCGAGATTCGTCACATTACCTGCGGATTAATCGTGACAACCAGAATAAACTGAAGTGTCCAGATATATCTTTGGCTAATTATGCTTTTAAACATAATCTAGATTTTGGGAAATGTTCCTGTTCCTGCTATCACTTTCGTTGTAGGAGCTATAAACGGTCGTTCTGTTACCATCTTCTCTTTTTTCTTTAAAGTTAATAAAATGCTGAGGGGAAAAAAAAAAAAACGCAGCTACCAAGAAACTGACAGCCGCGTTCAGCCGCTTCCCTTTTTCGGAAGAAACTGAGAGGAAGAGTTTAACTTTAAAGCTGGGGAGAGAAAAAATCCCTCAATAAATAATGGTTTTTAGAATATTTTTAAGTAACGCTTCAATATATTTACCAACAGATTAAATGATAAAATTATTTAATTATCAATTTATTAATTAATTAAACATTTACCTGGCACTCTATGTGGTTTGCATTAACTCAGATTATCAGAACAAATTCCTGCACAGAGAAGATCCTTGTCATGGAGGCATTTCTGTTTGCGTTTTCCGGTCCGGGGCAGTTCCCGTTTGCCCCCAGCATGCCTCAGTAAACAGATAAACAAACCCAGAGAGACAGCCAGACATCCAATGACGGACTGAGTGATCTTATAATCCCTGAGGGAAGAGGCTCACTTACTGCGACCGCCGCTCTCCAGATTTACAGCATGTTCTTCTCCAGCTCTGATAAGCAAATATTTGGAGCTGCAGTGGGATGATTTGTGCTTTCTGATAATTGGTCTCCAGTCTGGAGTTCAGACCCCGAACCCGGACCTGACCTGCGAGCGAGGAGGCGGGGGGTAAAGGATCTGCCTGCTGCTGCCCTTAGAAGGCACGGACCCCCAGCGGAGGCATGACGATAACACGCACGAACATTCCTGGGATGCGAGCATGGAATTCACTCCTCGATTAGCGGAAATCAAGCAGGGGGGATGCAAATCAAACATTTCAGCAAACAAACATGATGCATTTGAAGACAGAGGAAATGCAGAGATGGGAACAGAAATCGGGTCCCTGCTGTGGTCGTGGGAAAAACAGAAGTTCTTCAGTTTATGTTTGCACAAAGCTGAAGGAGATTTTCCTGCCACGGCTTTTAGCAAAACTGCCCATTTCCTTCATCCACGTACAGTAAAGGCTACATAACCGGCTGCTGTGAAGAGATTTCTTTTAACAGAGCCATGTCAAGCTTTACGCGATGTCGTATACTGCACACTGCACTCACCAACTCCACGCCCTGAGGGAACGCCGTGCCATCCCGGTCCGTTTTCGGGAAGCGCTGGATGATTTTGCCGCATCCTTCTCCTGAACCTGGCAACAGAAACACAAATCAAGGTCAAACTAAGAAAAGCATTGAAACACCAGCAAGAACAATACCAGTCGAAGATGAGAAATAACCTTTGTAATAAAACGGCCTTAGCTGGATGCTATTGCTCTTTAACGCTGACCTCAGATCAGATTCTCTAATTGTTCACACCTATTGTTCTAACTGATAACTGATCATTCAAAAAAAGTGAGCTCCATAAACAAACAGTTTGCCAAGGTTTTAGTGGCAAGAAGACCTGCCCTCAACCCCACTAAACACATTTGGGATGAACTGGAACCCCAACAACAGTGCCTGAACTTTTCACTAATGCTCTTGCGGCTGAATGAACGCAGCCACGCTCCGAAATCCAATGGAAAGCCGTCCCAAAAGAACGGAGCAATGGGATGGGATGTTCAACAAGCACACATGGGTGTGATGGTTCCTCGACTTCTTGTTCTTCAGATTTACGGATGACCCTGGATCCATAACGCCTGACGTCGGAGGAATATACGAAATAAACAGCCTTGGTTTCTGACCCCAATTAAGCAACAATTTATGGAAAAACAAACCACATCACGAGGGATCCTCCTGATCCCATTGGTGACTAATTGCAAGATGAAGGTCATGTGATAGCGACTAAAATAAGATTTAATACTTATAACACTCTCGGGTCAGCACGACCTGAACAATGTGACGAAATGTTCCAGTTCAGCAACAGAAGCTGATTCATGCAAAAACACTTCACATTGGAAATTTGCAGTATTCAAGTTTTGATTAAAAGGAAGAAATATTAAATGGGTCGTTCCGACCTGAAAGTTGAAAAGTGAAAGCTGGAAGCTTCGGCTTTGCGTAAGGATTTGTAATAAACCGTGATGCGATTTGCAGAGGGAGGCTGGAGTGCGGATTATCAGGAGGTGACTCAGAGGAATCGCGGAGCCAGGATCAGTCACGATGAATTACAAGCTTGTACAAAATTAAGATATCTCCTTTACGCAACCCAACAATGCTCGAATAACACTCAATATTCGCATAGTCATTTTGCCTGAAATCGCATCCTTAGTAAGTGAACACGATGCTAAAAATAATTCTCTAATCACTTCTAGTCCTTCGTGACTCTGACTGTTTCCTTGCTTACAATTTTACAGTTTTACATTTAAAACGTCTGGCTACAGGCATCGAAAATAACTACATTGCTCTACGAAATTACAACCCTGTGACACGCTTCTCTTTCTAAAATCCCTTTTAAGTCCAAAATAACACAAGAAGACAAATCCTTTGACTGTGTGAGAGCGGACAGGGCCAAGAAAGAGCATCCAAAAAATATGACCACGGAGAAAATTCGCAGCCTTTAATTCATCGGAGAGGAGAAAAACAAGGAAGGAAAAAAATCCTGAGGTACAAATAAAGACGTTTCAGCTTCTGTTAACACGTGTAATGATCAAAGGGCTATTAAAAAGGAACAGCTTGATACATTTTAGAGAAGGTTGTGTTTGAACGTAAAGTTTTATACTGGAAAATATGTCTATATTAGTTTTTATTGAAAAAGAATAATAAAAATAAATTTAAAAAAAACATGTATCCATTATATGTATATTATTATTACGGATAACATAAATAAATGGTGGATCTGATATTGGAGAGGAAAAATGAACTGAAACTGATACTGTAACAAATGGAAAAGTTTGGATTTGTGTTTGGAAAAGATTTTTTTTTTTTTGCGGAAATAGAAATGTTTACATGTAGAGGCTTGGATAAAAAAAATTTTTTGTTTACATCCAAAGAGACTTGAATGAATTCTTTGTTTGCAACTAAAGAGACAATTACATGTTTCGTTTACACCGAAAAAGACTTGATGGAATTCTTTGTTTACATGTAAAGAGATGATTTAAATTTTTTGTTTATATCTAAAGAGACTTGACTGAATTCTTTATAAGTAAACAGACAACTGAATCTTTTGTTTACATCTAAAAGACATTTGAATAAATTTTTTGTTTGCATGTAGAGACTGATTTACATGTTTGTTTACATCTAAAGACACTTGACAGAATCTTTTGTTTACATGTAAAGAGACTTGATTTTTTGATTTTTTGTTTGGCTTACATCTTAAGAAACTTGATTTAATTGTTCGGTTTACGTCTACAGACACTTGACCGAATCTTCGTTTACATTTAAAGAGCCTACTGAACTTCTGGTTAGGAATGATTTTATAATATATATTTATCCTTTTTACTTCATTCTATTTACTGTGCCAGGAATTTTAGTGTGAAAGGTAAAGTTTTCTCTAAGACATGTTTTGATCCATGTATGCGTCTCGTTACGTCTGTACATCACTTAATATACTTTAAAGTGAAAAACTAGAAGAAAAATCTACACATGCCATATAGTATATAAAAAATATAATCCAGTTCTTGCTGATACTCTCAAGATGATTTCTATGTCTTTTTTTAGTTCCCCCCCAAATTTCTTGACCTCATTTGTTGCTTTTGCATCTCTTTACCTTATATGGAGTTTTGTGGGCGTGTCAGAACAAACTCGGCACTTTACGAGCGATCAGCATACACGAGAAAATCTGTGATTACAGAAATGCCTGTACATATTTTTGGTTTGGTCTGGCTTACACGATCTTATGAAAATGTTAATAATAAAGATTGATGGGATGATTTTCTTTCATATCAGCACAAAAAAAAAAAGAGCTCTGTGTTTTTTCTGTAATTAAAAAGAAAAAATGCAAGTGTGATTGCACCTTAATTGGATTTAGGAAAATCGGATTTGCTTTGCTGTGTGGACAACGAGATTATCGTGGACAGTCGGAGCACAGAAAACAGACCTCGGATCTAAAAAGAGGAATCTAGGCCACTACGGTTATATACGCGAGTCTCATGCCACTGGTGCTGACGGCCTAGTGGCCTGTAGCAGAAGACATCTCGGATGATCCGTCAGCGACTCCAACACCTGACCTCAGAAGGACACTTTGTTGAAGCTCTGGAGCGATCGCTCTCCGAGCCTCGAGTCAGTCCTCGGATTTTGGCCAAAGTGCAAGCGATGACGACGAGACCGTAGCCCGCGTTAACTCAAATCACATGTTCGAAATCCTGATGAGGTTCACTTCTGACTCAAGGCAAACAAATTCTTAACATTCCGGATGCAAAACGTAAGACCACCACCCCACACGGAGGCTCTTCGTAACCCAGAGATAACACAGAGACGGCAACGGTAAAAACTTCGACTTGGAAGTGCCCGACTATAAAACTGTCCTAACTGGAGACCAGAATAACGGGAAGGGACGAGTTTACAGGAAAACCGCAGCCGTCACAAGAGTCTTATTTCACATTTCCGAGAGGCTGCCGAGGCTCTTGTAGGGAAATAACTCAATTGTAGGCTGGGGAAAGTTTTCCCCTATAACAGCATCAGCTTGTGTTTTCCCCCTTAAACATGTGACCCGTCATGTCAAGTCAGGTGTTAAGTTATAGTTTTGCGCTGTGGGTGCAGTAGGTAAAATCTTTCAAGTCTTCAAATTTCGGCAAAAGTCTTTTGATAAATAACTTACCGTCCTGATCCTTCAACAGAATTGAGAAAGTTTAACCGTAAACATTGTTTTAAAGCACTTTAATGGACAAACTCGCACTGTTGCTATGGTGACATACGGACATGATACAGTAATTAAAACTTGGTATCAAAATGGAGCTTATTGAACCAGGAATCAGAAAATATGCAAAACTCAAAACGCGACTCAATACCTGATTCGATGTGATCTCGAAACCTTTTATGTTTTATGGTATTAGTTTTGCTCATGCTCACTTGCGAACACGAGCAAGACGTCAGTCAAGAATAAGACGTAGACCACAATACATTTTTCTACCAGAAACTATTATCCTTTGGCTCTTGGATCTTCACCATAAATCAGAGGAAATAAAAGAAGAACGTGCACTTGAAAAGGAATCTGATGAATTTTCACACCAGCTGCAGGGTACCGTATGACGGACGGGGGGACGCGGGAGACGGCTTAACGGCATCTGCTCCTAGATCCCTCTGCTTTTCTTGTCCTTATCTCTCTAACGCATGTGGGCTTTTGGAAATATTCTCCCACGTCAGATCCATTTTTCACCCTTTTGTACTCCGTTCAAACCAAGCACAGTGCGTTCACAGGCACCGTTTAAATGTCAACTTGTGTTATAAAAAGAGATATACATGCAAAGGAGGATGTTTGCGATGGCAAAGGGTATCAGCGGTTAGCAAATCTGTGATGTCAAAAAGCTCGATCTTCAGGAGGACATACGATATGGAAAAATAATCGCCTAGAGGCCAACAAAACAAACCTGCAACAAAATGCGACTCGATATGGCTGTATCAGGTCGGCCATGAAATCAAGCAATCTGAACAAAGAGATAAGCGATTTGAATACTCGCTCAAATTATACGTGCGGATGAAAGGCTGCGGCTTGTGTCCGTGAGCGCAAAACAATCATCAGACACTTTGGCGCACCCGGACACTTGAAGCGTATCTATTGTCACTAGGTAACTCCATTTCGTCAGCGTTGAGCAAATCAGATTTTCCACAAGCTGCTGAACAGATCAAAAGCTCTGACTAACTAAACACAGATATTACAGTGTGATCATGGTTTATGTGCAAAGGTCTTTCATCAAGTGAAAAGTTTATTTATTCACCTAAATGGAAAAAAAAATATCCTGGTCGAATTACAGCTTCAAAAATAATAATCATTTTTAAAAATTAATCAATTCAATCCAATTCAGTGCTTCAGTTTCAAATCACATAGATTTTACCTCCGTCACCAAGGAAGCAAGGAAGAGAAGGCTGCAGTCGACTTGCCTCGTAAGTGGTAAGTCGTATTTTGGAATGACATCATTTTATAACGTAACCGGAAGTATTCGACAGAAGTATGAAGAAGTGGAACTGGACACCGACGGCATCAGCGGGAATGTCTCCACTACCGACAAGTACAGTTCTTCTTGTTAGTGATTTTGTATGCCAGAGCAACCCTTAAAATATACTTCAAACATGACGGACGCCATTGAAGAAAAGCTTTAGACCTTGCTGTGGCCTTGACCCTGGTTGGATCAATCCCAAGATCTAGTAAGTTCATCTGTTGGTTACAAGGATAACGCCATATAAATCCTACAAATGTTCAGCCACTCACTCTTTTACTGAACGGATGTTGGGAATTACAAGTTGTGGAGGTTTTTTATCAGGCTTTTACTGGTTAAATGTTGGGAATTACAAGTTGTGGAGGTGTTTTATCAGGCTTTTAATGGTTGGAGGTTGGGAATTACAAGTTGTGGAG
>JAQQZU010000007.1:21456972-21481282 GCA_030068025.1 Parauchenoglanis punctatus | reverse complement strand
GTTGGGAATTACAAGTTGTGGTGGTGTTTTATCAGGCTTTTAATGGTTGGAGGTTGGGAATTACAAGTTGTGGAGGTGTTTTATCAGGCTTTTACTGGTTAAATGTTGGGAATTACAAGTTGTGGTGGTGTTTTATCAGGCTTGTTCTGGTTGCCTGTTGGGAATTACAAGTTGTGGAGGTGTTTTATGAGGCTTTTAATGGTTGGAGGTTGGGAATTACAAATTGTGGGCGTTTATTCTTTGCTGTTTATTCTTTTTACTGGTTAAAAACAGTGGAAAAAGAAAACCTTGAATAAGGAATAGAGAAAAAAGTAGAGATTTTTCTTTTGAAATGTGAGTGAAAGTCAAAAGTTTCAGAAGAAAGAAACCTCTGGTAAAGTACAGATACTTAAAAAGAAGATTAAAGTGTCATAAGAAAGTAAGTGTTCTTTGTTACTTCCAACCACATCATAGACGTTTTTAGACTGCAGGAACTTTTTCATAGTTCTTACTCTTCTTTGTGTGTTTGAACTGCAGGAACTGAGGATGTCCATGGTTCTTAGAATGCCATTTTGAGAAACTTTTTAGCTCCTGCTTCAGGGTAGGTACTCTCCCAGCACAGAGGAACCGTGACTGACGTAAGTGGACAATGACCGGTCTAAGACACGAGCCACCATTTATAAAAATCTGTGCAAAACAACAGCTCTTAACATTAGCCTTAAAACAATGGAGGGGAAAAAATGGGAGAAAAAAAAAAACGCAAAAAAAAGTCCAGGCATCATTGTGCCTTATGCAACGACGGAAATACGACGCCATTTTGAAAAAAGAAAAATCTTAAATAAAGAAAATGTTCTTGTCCTTGGAGATTTTTTTAGATATGACTTAAAAAAAGTTATTACAATAAAATAATAATCCACGCTATCATATTAAGTAAACATATTTTAAGCAGTCACCAATTATTTTCCACCACGAATTCGTTCTTTATAACATAAAATAAATAATTTACAGTCCGCATGTAACACTTCCTGGCTTCCCCTTCCTGCGGTACAACAGAATGATCCGTTTCTATAGAAACATGCGAACAAAACACTCACGAAAGTGGGCAAATTTAAATCCTGATGTTGCCAATTTTCTGTTTTCACTATGACGTTGCTATAGCAACTGTTGGGCGGTTTATGTCATGTCGGCGTTCTTACCGGTGGCGTGAATACAAACAGAAAACAAAACCCCTTGAAGGTATGTAGTTCTCAGAGGAGCTGCCCAGTGGGTAGTTCCTCTCAAAGAGTTCCTAGAACTGTTCGGTGCGAAAGTGCCTCAAATCAACCGACCAGATCACCATGATGCACAACATAAAAGTGAATTTCTCTTCTTACAAATGTCAGCGTTTTACAGGTCCTAATCTTGTCCTGTATTCTTATTTAAATCATAGATCACTCACACGGTTTCAGAGACAAAACAGCGATGACCTTTATTACTCTTATCAGATTCCGCACACCACTGCGAATTTACGGTTGACATTTTATTAGCGTGCATCGGTCATCTTTCCCGTCACGGTGTATCCCAACTATCAGTAGCACTGATAATCAACCTAAATATAGCAGAGAGATTTTCCCCTCCCCCTCTCATGCATGTCTACACAAATGTGTTAAAGTCAAACCAAGCGGTCATGATGATAGTCTGTTAAACACAACAACACAAAAGCGTGTTTGTAAATCATTTGTTTTTTAAATAAAAGAAACCGAACACACACACCAGGTGATATTAAGGCATACATCTTTCCGTGACGCAGAAATTCACATAAAAAAAAAAACGTTTTAATGTAATCCTTCATCATTATTACAGTTATTAAATTTAAATGTTGACATGAAATTATTCATGTCTTTCACTTCTTTATATGTTTCTCAATTTCAGAGGCCAGCCATACAAACATGACCTTGCTCTGGGCGTCCGTGTTTGTTGCGGGATAAGATGGCAGCCGCTCCATACAACAATGAAGATGACTAAGGCGTGTTTCCTGTTATTGCATTACGATGAACTCTTAAAAGTGTGCACATTTTAAGTAAGCGCGAGACAAACTAATCGATTCTCGGCTGCGTCTCCGTTCCGTCCTTCATCGGTTCTGAACAAATAAATCAGTTATTAATTCTCAAATTAAAAATGATTTAAATAGAATATAAAGCAAGTCATAATTTGAAAATAATAATAATAATAATAATAATAATAATATAATGGTTGATTTTCGGGCCAAAAAAATATATTCTAAACTAACTTAGGGGTAAAAGTACACAACTAGCGCAAACTGGCGAAGCTAGCTGGGAGATCTGTCGAAGGCAAGCCCGGAAAGCGCCCGTATGAGCCCCACTGTGGATTTCATGAAAAAAGTTGTCGGAAAAAAACAATCTTCTGCTTGACAGAGAACCCTTGAGCGAATGGCAAAGTGAATGACCAGGTCACGTTTCATCGCTAAAGAACCTTTTGCAGTGCTATTTCTTCTCATTACCTCCAATCGTCATGACAAGGTTTGGACAATGAAGTAAAGTTTACAAGCAATCCATTGTCTTGACTACTTGTCAGTTTTGTCTGGGTTGTCAACGTTTATTTAGCTCACATCTGCAAGTTATAAGTTGAAAACGGGAAAAGGAAGGAGAAGGGGTGATGCCGAGGAAATACCGGGAAACAGAGAAGCCGCCGTTTTTCAGAAGTGATTCGGTGTGACGCTTAAGGAAACTTGCGAACTTGTGATCATTATTCACGGTGAGAAATAAGCAATCGAGTTTTAAAAACAGGCACTCGATACGAGTTCTCTGAACTATGCGAGTTGAAATAGTGAGGAACTGTATTTATTTGGCAGGATGGAATGAGGTTTCTCGAATGGATAACGCAACATAGCGACTTGTTTTAAAGATTTGAAACGATTAGATAGACAACTTGTATAAATTAACGGTTTAAGCAGAAACAAAAGTTATCTTCAAGTTGAGTTTACTCACCTTTATACGGCAGCAGGTGAAATTCTGTTGTTACAAAATTCTCTTTTGCAATGTGATGACTCTATATAATGAATTTTTATAAATGTTTGATCAAACACGATGCAAAGTCGGGAGTCGGAACCTTGACGACGCCACAGCTATCCGTGGCCAGGAACCAAGGCAGTAAATTATACAATGCTCTATGGGTTACACCTCCCCTCTCTCTCTGCTGTCAATCAAATGGGAACCTATGAGAGCCACGTATGTGGAAGAGGGTGGATAGCCTTACGACTGGGTGATGTATCGATAAATGATCGTCACCGCGACATGACCATTTGTATCCAACTGAATATCTTTGGTACTGTGATCAAGTTTCATTATAAATATCAAGTTTCTGTATAATGTAGCATGATAGCTTAATAAATATTAAACCTACTATATAACAATCTTACTACTATGTGCACAAGAGCTCACATCATCATCATCATGAAAACATCAAAAATCGCGATATAATTTTGAGGCCGGCCCTAGGTAGCGCTTTCCTCCGAGTGTGTTCCTCAGTAAGCGTAAGGCTTCGAGCGTCTCCGGGGAAGCGTATAAAAAACCCAGACAAAAGCTGAATCGACTCGGGTAGCGTATGATCATATTTCCCCGTCCTGAATAAAGCCCGAAGCATGATGAAAGCATTGACTAAAGATTATGTTCCGGACTTAACCTCCAATTTACAAAAACGTGGCGTAATTTATCCTCGGTTTATCTCATGCGGGTTTAAATCTTTCCCCGATCCGCCCACGCCGTTTCCTCCCTGCGCTTTATCTCTCGGACACGTTCTGAAAATAAATTTTCTGCATGACCTGTATATGCAAGAAACACATGCGGTAAGATGAGAGCAGAGCGGTTTGCCTTACACAGCAGTTAGATTAAGACTGTAACGTTACCGCTGTAAGCTATAATGTCCAGTCATGACCCGTAGCAGTAACTCAGACAAGCCGAGATTACATTTCTTTCCGACCTCTTAACATTTTGGCTTATTATTCGAAACACTACAATGAAATTTTTAGGTGGAGTTTCTTTCAGTGCTCCTGATCAGGTCCTTCCAGATCTTAGGATTTTCCTCCCTAAAGATGCAAATACACTTCATTTCCACCACGCCTACACCCACACCGGCTCTCTCTTAAACGTTCTGCTGTCTGATTGTTGTCAGGATCCAAAACACTCATCGTACAGAAAAAGGGATACCCAAAAAAAGCACTTTTGATAGGTTTAAGTGGTTTTTCACACTCAAACACTGGCTATAATATGAAACTCTGTGTGTTAGTAACTCAATAATGCTCTCGAATAGTACACAAGTAAGGTTCGTTTTTGTCTGTTTGCTCGGTTGTGGACACGGCATGAAGCTATACTGCCTCCACCTATTTACCCTGGACACGTGTTCATTTTTCGCAAGAACAAACGCCACGCCGAACAACCGTAGCGGCCGTGCAGCGGCCGTCTTCTGTACACGTAGGTAACAGCTAGTTAACATCTTTTACATTTGCTACTAAAATGACTTAAAAGGATGTTTTTGGAGCAAAAAGAGCGCTAGATCTAGATGGTGAGCTCTTAATGTGGCATATGACCTGCTTTTCAGTGCAACTGTACAGATCGCACATCAAATATGTATCAAAATAAATAAATAAATAAATACTGCCATCCCAACACTGCTACTTCAGCGCTTTCCCATTTTAGAACTGTATTCATGGCACTCATGCTGAGCACGAACGCTAACACTGCCAGCAGTCTTTCTGCCACTCGGTGGGTGTAACCGCTGTGATTTCCACGTACTGTGACATCATATGCATACCCTCTAAAATAAGCTGATGTTCAATGGGTGCACGACGCATCATGGAGGTGTGACTAAACACCCCCACCCCAACCCAACATGCAGAGGATCAAGAGTTACCGTTATACCTGATCCTCCGAGAGGAAAATATTAGTTTCACGCCTAGTAGTTTTAGCAGGTACACCACAAAAAGGTCATGAGGATTTCCTGATTTTTGCATCAAGCATGGGTCGTCAGAGCGAACTGAGGAGAACTGACTCTGGTCTATTCCAAGTGCATCATTAAAACATTTAAATAGTCTTTTTTTCCATGGATAACACATAGACGGGTGTGCTACTGACCTTACACAAAACCTTGAAAATAATTCTGAGCATCTTCGGCACTGCAGTGTGCTCGCATACATCATTCCCGCTATCTATACCTGTATATCAAACTACCCTGAGAGCAAAACGAACCCGAGCCAAATTCTGCAAGATAAGCGCACAGAAGAGTCGGATCAGCTGAACAGCCCTAATCAATTTCTAAAAACAAACATCGGCATATGGAAGCGTTTTAAAGTCTCCCGTCCTCAGCAAAAATAGAAAAAGATCCAGATTACGTTAATGTATTTAGTCTCGGACACTGAAGCCGCGGTGAGAACTTTCTGGCATCTGGAGTGTTAAAGCGAACTCCTTTGTTTAGTGACGTGTTGAGCAAAACGTGCCAGGAGGCGAATTTACATGTAATAATAAAAAAAAAAGGAGTAACTCTATACCTTTGTTAAGAAGTGATCACTGGGCTTAAACACGACACCGTGCACTTTCCGAATAGAAACTCGACGAGCTGCAGGAGTCTAAAAGCATGTCTTCTTTTAATTATGACTAATTATTAGCGGCTCTTTCTGGAAAACAGATTGCTGCTCATAAACCTGTAATCTCGTGATTACTGAGGGACTATTAACAGAAGGTCAGAGCCACAGGAAGTCCAACGTTAACGTTCCTGTGTTTATAGTGCACATTAATAGTAGAACAATCACAATTCCAGTCTGTAAATATTTATTCACATTATTCATGAGCGTTCACACTAACGAGAGACAAAATGACCTATTGTTTTTACATTTGATCAATTTTATGCAAATTAGGTATGACAAATCCAAACAGTTGGCCAATCAGATGTCTCCTGTGGCACGACACTTTGTTCAGTTCCTCACTTTAGCTCCTATTTACTGTTCGGAAAGAATAAACCTAACTGCGCTGTAATCTTCTGATGCATGAAGCGTTTTTTCACCGATACACGTACTACGAAACTAAATACGCCACGCGCAGCAGTGAAACGTTGTTTTTCCCAATCCAAGAGGATGTCTACTGAGAAAATCTACGTGTCCAGACGAGACTAAAATTATCAGACGAGCGCCAAGTCTGCGATTTTCTCTGAGGAGGACGGAGAAAAACGCCACATTAATCTGGACAGAAGTAAAATCACAGAGGCGCGCCTGCGAAATAGGAAATCACCCCATGAACATTTCATACACAGTTTATGACAATTCGTGTGTTGCGTTCAGGTTTGATTTACTTATGTTTAAAATATACAGGTCACGTGGCATTTCTGCAGATCTACAGCTCTGTCCTTCGTGCCTTGTGGCTCAGTTTAGCAGCTCACATCATTTATAAAAACGTTCAAAATAGACGCGGCCCGTTTCTGCAGCGGCCCGTTTCTGCAGATTCGCTTGATTAATGCACCGAGTGTAATTGCTGTATAAGCAAAAAAGGAGGTTTATTTCCATGTTTCGGGCCAAAATTTCACTTCCGATTAATAATTAACAGACAACAAATCACACCAAGCCTGCTGTCTATGCTCGCATTTTGAACGCTACGCGCTTCCATCCGTCGTTACGGTAACGCCGGCGGAGACGGCCGCAGCGCTGGTCATCAACATCGCTTCAAGCACTTCACGCTAGATGCAGATGAGCAGAAAGTCCATTCGTCGTCCTTTCTAACGTTTCCTGCGGCACTGCTGTACGAGCTACGGATCCGCTCGGAGGCTCTACGGATGCTGGGAACGTTTTGTTCCCCCTGCATAAGAAAGTCATTTGTCAGTGCAAGGCCATGGTCAGGGATGAAGGGAGGGGGTGGGACACTGTTTACCTACTCGTTAGAGTCAGTGCCACGGACGACAGCGCCTCAGCTAAGTGAAATCCCTGGATGAAGTCCGGTTCCCGGTGGACCGTTTGGATTCCCGCAGTTCAGCAGTAAAGCGATCGAGCTCCATGTATCGCTCAGACACTTTATACTTGGCTGCTGTGTTTACAACCATCCCAAAAAGTCCGCTTTTCCCAAGCTAATCCACTCTGCCAGAATCTCACATGGAATTTTCCAGGGATTGGAATGATCCATGGATCATTAGAAGGAATGTGAAGTCTGGAATAACAGGCAGCCATAAATACTCCATGACGCGGATTATGTAAGTACACCGGCAGTTCCCGAGCCCCGGTCCTGGAGCATCCTTGCCTCGGATCATTTGGGCAGGGAAGGGCAGGGCAAGGCAGGGCAGGGGAGGGCAAGAGGATGCCGTGATCGGAGCTGGAAACCACTCGCTTGAACAAGGGGTTTGGGGTCGGAGAGAAGAATAACTGATTTTAATAACGCTCAGCAGTTTTTTGGCTCACTTCCAACATGATATAACATTTGGCGAGCGTTCATACATGAGCAGAATATCCAAAGAGTAAATTTCCATCGTTTTTTTTCCCTCCCCTTAAATGATCAGCCAAGACATGGTAGGTGTCCAGAGTTTGCTTTCCTGATAGCAGTGAAGCTAAGAAGTAATGGAAGCTTACAGATGCCGGTTTATCAACTGCTCGTCTAAACGAACGATTCCTCAGCGAACGACGATGCTAAGGGGAGCAGGTTTCAGCTTCAGGATCGTTTTTAGCTCTGGCCTTTTTTCCATCTGCAATACATACCAGCGTGTCACATGGTGCCACACTCTACTGTACATGAACACATCTCTGTCTAGGCACTGAACAACTCCACAAAACCCTTTGATGCGTGGGATGAATTCAACATGCTGGTGCTGATGCGTCATGCTATGAGGCTGTGAGCTGCCCTTAGTTGCTAGCTACATTAATTTCATAACACCAGATCAAAAAAACAAACGAAAATTAAAAAATAAAGATGCAAACAATGGATTGAATGCACTTTAAAATTTCATAAACATTCCTAAATGATTTCTTATTGCGCAACAATGAAAATGACCAACTGGAACAAAAATCGTGTCCTTTTTTTTTTTTTTTTAATTCAACATTCTATCTACAGTCCAACAAATTAGCTGCGACACGAATCCTGCATTCCACCTGCCTCGGAAATGGTACTTCAGAGCTGGGAATTGTGATATATTTTGACCTCCATGCACTCGAACTACAAAGCGGGGAAAGAAACATGGACACCACGATGTCCGTCTTTTGCTAGCAAGGTAACTGTGATGAGCTATTAATTATTTCTATATGCTGTATTCGACCAGAGGACGTAACTCTTAATTCCTGAATTTGGACCAGGAAAAACAAATAAAACGTAACTTCAGGACAGATTTCTCAACGCTGAGCTCAGCAAGTGGTGTCAAAACAAAATAGTCACTCACAGATTGAACTGTAAAAAAAAGCAGCACTTCTTAAAAACTGTTCGTATCCTACTCGTGCTGCTGTGTGTGACTTTACACAGAACAACACTGACTAACTATATTACTCTATTATATTTGGTATATAGTGTTGAGTTTAAATTGGTTATTGCTGTTACATTTACAGCGTTCAGCGGATGCCCTTATCCAGAGCGAACCATAGAAGAGCTTTGAGTCTCTATCAAACACACATCCTTGTGCTAGTTCACTAGGTCAGGGACTACGAGTACCGTCGAGAACATTTTGTGAACAACAGCTGTTTTATTTTATTGGCATCAATTAAAGAATATAATATTAAAAAAAATAATAAATCAAGAAAGTGAGCCAACACAAACCCATAAAATAAATCTAATCATTCAAATATGACAAACAAAACAGTGCCGCATAAACGAAGGACATGCCGGTCTGTCTGTGCAGCTGATGGAAGATACAGCACTCGGTTTTTATCATCAGTACAAGTAATAAATATTGTTATAGGCACAGAAATGAGTCAAAATAACTTCCACTTCTGTTTTTCAGCCTTTACCCTGATTGTTCATTTCATGCTCTCGGCTGTCTGTCCTCTTGACCTTTTATGGAGTTTTGTGGGTGTCGCTATATGCAAATGAGCTGGATTCTCAAAGCAGAAGTTGCACATCATTTTCGTATAACGTCACGACTCGAAAAGTAGCTCTGGCTTCAAAATAAATGACGGGTTAATATTCGTTCAAATACGTTATTGTTTCTACAGCGGCGGCTCGCACGCAGGGACTAACTTGTCTCTCGGATGTTCTACAATATTACTGCTAATTATAAGGAGAAGTTTAACCTAATTGATCATTATTAAATTGAACACGGGTAATCATTGGCCGTGGTATAAGCTGAATAACGCAATGACTGGGTGGTTATACATAAATAATACACCTCATGGTGTATCAGCACTCCGCCTGCACGTTGTGCCACATCACACCACCCCAGCTTGCATTATTACCACATTACAGCATGGTCTGTTGTGTATTATTCCTTACATACTGTAAATATCTCTCACAGTTAGTTACTGTAAACGTAAAGAAGGACTTTACGGGCAACTCTGCTGCTAATCAGACTTAAGAACTCAAGCAGCACTGCTGTTATATGTAGCATGAAACATGAGCAGTTCCTGTGTAAGCAATGAGCTCAGCATTATTATGAGGTTCCAAGCTCTCATCACTCGTAATAATCCCCTCCTGTTTCCTGTCGTTCTGGAGCACCACATCCGGTTTCCACAACAAGAGGAAGCGCGTGAGTTCTGCGCACACACGCACGCGCGCGCACAGCCCTTCCCATACAACACAGGATCTGGGATTCTAAATGGAAACCAGTATATTTTTCCTGAACGTACACAATCCTGATTCGAGTCTCAGTGTGCGTTGTGCATTATCAGTTCAAAAGAAAAAATAACCAATGAAACGTAGAACCGGAAATAAACACAAACACGAGCTGCCTGAGTGATGGTTTGTTTGTGCAGAACAGCACGAGCGCTGCACAGACCAAACGACGGCTTGTGTCAATGATGAATGTCATTAAGTTTTGCTTTACAGGATGTTTTTAGGAGTGTGGTGGTGTACGTCAGAAACTTTCTCGTGTCTGAAATGAGTGTTCCTCATGAAACAAAATTAAATCCGGAGTGTTTTCTGGTCTCTTTAAGTCGGAAACATTTCATTCCTTCTTGTTAAAGTTTACTCATCATTCACATACTCCTTAATTTACAGTTTGTGCACACATAAATCTCAGACAGCAACTGCTATACTATACTATACTATGCTATGCTAAGATATGCTATGCTAAGCTATCGCTGCCCCAAGCTGGGCGGCCTGCATAAACCACAACATGAACTCACTCTCTCTCTCCCTGTGTGTGTGTGTCTCTCTCTCTTTCTCTCTCTCTCTCTCTCTTTCACTTTCTTAAGGAACTGACCTGTTTTTTGGTGGTCATATCCAACGATGATGAAATAATCGGCCAGCCTAGCCATGTTTGCCTCTTTTTCCTTCCAATTCCTCCAGCACAATTCAGCATTTTTCTTTCTTCAAAAGCACAGCCATGTTTGACACCGACGCCTCGAGTGCGCAGGCGCAGCGTCTCGCGCGAGCCCCGCTGGATGGGCGTGGGTGTAGGCGCGCGCAAGACTTCAGCCTTGGCTGCTCTCTTGTAATCCAGCAGGCTGTGAAAAGGAACCCATCATGGCGTCAAGGTTTTCGGGTTAAATTTGGAACACTCTAAGGAGCGGCATCAACATATTATACTCAGAATGATTGCTTATTCATTCATTCAATCATTAATTTATTCATTCATTATGAGTAAGCACTTTATCCTAGTCTGTGTGGAGGTGGATCTGGAATCCATCCCAGGAATACTGGGCACAAGGCACAAGGAGAATTCACCCAGGATGGGATGCCAGTCCATTGCAGGACATCATGCACAAACTCATTCACTCCTAGCGCGAGTCGAGTCATATTTACACCTCCCAGCATACAGTATATAACCAAAAGTTTGTGCACGCTTGACCATCACACTCACTGTTCCCAAAAAGTGGTACAGGATGTTTTTGTATGCTGCAGTTTTACAATTTCACTTCACTGCAGCTAAACCTGTTCCAGGTCCATGAAGACATGGTTTCCCAAAATCGGAGTAGAAGAACTCGAGTGTCCTGCACAGAGCCCTGACTTCAACCCCACTGAACACTTTTGTGATGACTGGAAGACTGACTGCACCCCAGACATCTTCACCCAACACCAGTGCCTGATCTCACTAACGCTCTTGTAGCTCAATCAACACAAATCTCCACATACACTACAAAACCTAGTGGAAATCCTTCCCAGAAGAGTGGCACGAATTATAACAGCAAAGAGGAAAAATATATGGAATGGGATGTTCAATAATAATAATAATAAAAACCTTTCTGTATTATTTACCAACAGTTTTTAGTGATAGTATTCTTAGCCCAGGTCCTAGTGAGTCAGTATCAGAATATATTTACTGATAGAGACTTCAAATCACTTATGTAAGTCACTCTGGATAAGGGTGTCTGCCAAATGCCGTAAACATAAACATGAACGTAAACTCAATAAGGACATATGTATGGGATAGTCAGGTGTCCACAAACTTTTGGCCATATGGTGCAGGAGAAAACCAGAAAATCAGGAGGAAACCTACAGTAACCTTATATACATTGAATCCGGAAAGTATTCACAGCGCATCACTTTTTCCACATTTTGTTATGTTACAGCCTTATTCCAAAATGGATTAAATTCATTTTTTCCCTCAGAATTCTACACACAACACCCCATAATGACAATGTGAAAAAAGTCTACTTGAGATTTTTTCAAATTTATTAAAAATAAAAAAAATTTAAAACTTCAACAGAGAAAACGATGGAAGAGAAATTGATTAAAGATCAAATTCGAGGCAATACGGGAAGACTCGTTTCGCAGGTGGCAACTGCCAGCTTGTGCCACCCGTATTGTGTCACACCAGTGTTAGAAAGACTTCCATTTGTCTCCATGCTGGTTAATCAGTTATGCTATCTCAATCATCATGTCAAGGGGAAGGATTAAGGTTCGACGTGTAAAAGCTGCTAACCTGTGTGAAAGCTTCGTCTACTCTTTTATTTCTCAGAGTTAGTGCTGTATTGAGAAACAGTCCACCAAGCAAACATCTCTGCCCAACAGTGATGCTGACAATGTGTGGTAAGAAACTCTTACTCTCTTTTTTTATTGAGTTACAGCAATGGAAATCCCAACCCACTGTTACTAAAGTGTTTATTGTTGACATATTATAGTTATTAGCCTGTTTGACTTGTCACTTAATTAATTCAGTCTGTACTGAGGATTTGTACTGCACTGAATATTTTTAATTATTGTCCTCTTATCTCAGGTAGGTGTAATGTTGAAACCGTATATATTTCCCACAGAATCCCTTAACATGAACATAAACAACGGCAACCTGGATAAGTAACACAGTGACCGTCAGTCAATACATATAATGAATACAGACAATAAACTGTACTACAAGCACTAACACCGCAAAACAGATTTGTGTTCTTGGAGTGAAACCCGATGCTGTTGTATTCCATCCGCCTTTGACGTTCCATGCGTCCTGAGATGCTTTTCTTCTCACCACGGTTGTGTAGAATGGTTATTAGAGTCTCAACAAAAATGCGTTTCCACCTGCAAAACTGCCGCTGGAGTTTTTTTAGCTTGTCGCATCGTACTATGTAAATGTTAAAGGCTGCTGTACATGAAAATCCTTGGAGATCAGCTTCAGTTTCTGAACTACTCAAACGATTTTTCAAATGCTGATGTTTGATGTGAACATTAACTGAAGCTTTTAGCCTGTATCTGCAACCTGATTGGCCGAAAACATAATATACAGTATATATACAGACTCCAAGTGTAGTCCTCTCCTACCACTCTCTCATGATTGAGGGTTGAAAACACTTTTTAATACAGGTAATATCACCTGACTGTTAGAATTCCTTTAAGATGACAAATGACTTCCCTGATTCGCTGCATAATGACTCAGAAAACAGTATCCATAGACAGACTGAGTCACAAACAACCCCCCGTGGAGCTGTTATCCTTGTGCGTAAACTTTCAATCAGCCCATAAAAGGATAAATCCCTGAAGTTCATGGCAATTACTATTCATCTGGCATCAATTAAAATTTCCAAACAGTCATTATACCGGCTGTAATGTAACCCGTGAGTGTCACATTCTTTTCTACACGGCCATGTTTGTCTGTCAATGAGTAGATAAAACAATCACAGGAAATTCCAGCACTTCCAAATAAATGATGCACACACTGACAGTAGTCGATTAATAAGACTGAAGTAATGTATTTGCATTCCAAAATATCTAGGTATCTGTTGATTCCTGAAATTTTAAACAAACATTTACGTAACAGATTACACCAGTTGGAAGACGAATAATGTGAAAGGTTAATTCGTCATTAGTTAGTAATTTCAGATAGAGCTTTATACCAAAGTTCTCAGACGTTTTGCAGTCAGGGACACCTTTAACTGTAAAAAAATAAATAAAAATTAAATATCCAAACCTACAGCTCTGTAAAGTATACGGTACAGATTTATTTGATAAATATAATCCAACTGTTCAGATAGTCCAGACTCATTATTTTAATGTATACAATAATATTTTGGTTATGAACTTGAGTCAAGGAGCTTTTATTTAGTTTCAACTCACAAGAGACATTTTTCTAAAATTGGCATCATTATTTATAGCTATTTCTTTATGACTTATTGAGACTTGGCTTGGATTAACCCATTAATCAAGTGACCAGTCAAACCCGGCTTATTAATATAATAACTTTGACAGCAGGACTGAATTCAAGAGCACCGTTCTCAAATCCAAATCTAAGACTAGCCGAGTTAGAGTGAAGACGACTCTCATGATGCCTACAGGCTGTGAGATTTCAGCAATCGTATAAGTTTATTGCGAGCCACAATGATCTAATAAACTTGGGTACGACATCAAGTTTGATGTATCTAGACTGTATGATGATAACACCTACTGAATCACAGGCTACGACGCAAGTCAATATACAAGACAGTATATAGTGGTAAACAATGAAGCTAAAGCAAAAATATTTGGCTTTGGCCCAAGTTGATCAATGTGTCATTTCATGCTGCTTTCCTATTGGTTGGTTAGCAGGCGTTGGTCGTGGCAGCACTCATATTGTGAGATGTTCATCCTAAATTTCTTTGGTCGCAAGACCATGACAAGGGCCATCTCTGAATCTCTGTCCACCATTTTGGAGCCATGACCAAAGATATCACCACGTTTCTTTCACGCCGGTCATCTTTCACCTGGGACAGCCCAAAATCGCACAGTGTATACCCACCATTAACGGGGATCAAAGCCAAGTCAAGATCGAGTCCAAATGAAAGCAAGACTGAGTCAAGATCAAGTCTGAAAACCATTAAATCATTTTCCAGGCCAGTCCTGTACTTCAACTACTGGGCTTCATTCATGCATTGCTCCAGTGATTAGACTGTTTAGATGAAGGAAGACATTTTTGTCAAACTTTGTGCATGAACGTGAACTTTTATTTGAGACCAACACCATATTTCACAAGACCAATGCTCAAGACCCAGACTTGTCCAGTAAATCTGAAACAAGTCCAATTGTTTCCACAGAAACATCTCAAGTCTGGACTCGGACTCGAGTCCTAGATCCCAATCCTCTGGCTGTGCTTCACGGACCCCACTTTAAGAACCAGTACTTTGAACCAACCAAGTGTGGCTCACTTACTTTAAATAAACCAAATGTGGCTCACTAAATAACGTCTTTGCAAAATAAAGATGCACAGCAACCAGTCTGAAGTCAACTGTAGCTTTAGTGTTTACAAAAAAAACCAATATCAAGATAGCACAGATTCATTCGAATGGTATTTTCCTCATTTAAATTTTTCAGCCCTCTAGGGGCTTGTAATCAACATCTGCTTGATGACCCAGTTTGACATTACCTGAAGTGTTATTACTGGTAATAATTTTCCTTTTAATGCTAAAAATATGGGATACTTATAATCACTATTTACTAATCTAACCGAATTGAATCTGAGAAACACATCAAAACAACAACAACAAAATGGTTTTTGTTATAAAGCATTTATAACTTGCCAGTTTGCTAATTTTTGTAATTAAATTGACAAAACGAATTTGGTGTCAAAGTTCATCACTTCAGAATTACGTCCAGGTTTGTCAGCACATATTTTCACGTGCTCGTTCCACCCTCCCAAATACTTCAGCCATGAGCAATAATAGGAGTACATCTGATTTAGTGTTTTCATTTTTTTCATTTAAGTTGTTGGACATGTAGGCACTAGCTCTTTATGTACGTAATTATCCTTTTAACGTGACTCATGCCTTTGGTATTAGTAACCTGCATTTACTGAAAACAAATAAAACAAAAACAAATGAAAGTATAGAGTTGCAAAGTGTTCATGATATTCCTCATGTTTGGAGACTGCTGTAGACTGGAAATCCTGACTTGGGTGGAGGTGGTGGTGGTGGTGTGTGTGTGTGTGTGTGTGTGTGTGTGTGTGTGTGAGAGACAGAGAGAGAGAAAGAGAGAAAGAGAGAGAGACAGGCAGCCCCTCCTACCGCTAGTATAAATGCTCTGCTCCTGGTGTGGAGAGACAGACTAATAGCCGAGTGTCACAGCTGCGTGAACACACAGAGAGAGACAGAGCTGGTGGATTACTGCGTCTGTACGGACTCCTACGAGACTCACAAGCCTATCCTGAATTACACAGGTATGTATTCATCCCTACTACTGCACTGAATGATTCATTCAACCCTCTGTTTAAGGTCAGGGCTGAAGTCTACCAGATTAGACGAGGTTATCTGTTTTGTTATATAAGTACAGGTCTTATCTTGTGTGTGTGTGTATGTGCCAGTTTAGGTGCTGCCTCAAAATACTTTACATCTAAACCTTCTCCATTGCAGCAGGGTTCACTTTCAGACTTTTGCACTTGTGTTTAGTCTTTAAGAGGTGCAGCTGATGTAATAGTGGAGCTGAGTAGAGTCAGACAGGCTGCAGGGTAGAGCCAGGTCATCCTCTGTAGCCTTTGTCCTTTCTCTCCTCTGCTCCGATGACTAGTTTACTTATTTGCACAGAGCATGACCTTTTTTCTTTCCTTTTTTTTTTTTTTTGCACAAGTGGAAATAGACCAGCTTGTGCACAAAAGTCAGCACAGTGCAGAGCAGAGCTTGGCTTGGTTTAGTTTGGCAGAGTGAATAATTGGAGCTGTATGGACAAAAGGCTGCATTTGAACATGAGTAAAATCTAACAAGTCTTTCTTTTTCTTGTGTTTCCCCTACAGATTTCAGGCAAAATGAAACTGATTGTTCTGACCTTCTTCTTCTGCTGCTGTCTGCTGCTCACTGTCACACCCAGTGTGGACAGTGCAAAACTAAACCTCAGCCAAGTTTTAAAAAGAAGGTGAGGTTATAACTTATTGCAAAAGGATTCTAATTGCAACAAATAGATTTGAATGATTTCTAATCCGTTTCTATTTATCTACACCAGCATCGGGCTCCAGAGGACAAAAAGGGATCTGAGTAGTCTATCTGCACTGAGGGAAGCAGAGCCCGGGCAATTTGTTCGACCCGATGATGTCAAAGACACGCTGCTTCCACATTCCAGGTAACAAGTTTATTACTTTTAATAACCGCACATATGGTTCCATTCAGTGTGTGTAATAAAAAAAAATTGACATCATAAAAGAACAAGCATGAACCTGCTTCTTTCATCTCGTCTTATCCAGCACTGGGATCGGCGTGCGAACCAAGCGCTCCAAGAACTCCGTCAACCAGTCAAGGAGGTCAGGCTGCTCGCTGGGCACGTGCACGGTACATGACCTGGCACACCGCCTGCACCAGCTCAACAACAAGCTGAAAGTCAGCAGCGCTCCCATCGACAAGATCAGCCCTCTGGGTTACGGGCGCAGGCGCAGGTCCGTCCCCGAGAGGCTGATGAAGTTAGGGATGCAGGGTGGCCGCTTGCAGCCAGTGTGGAGGTTGCACAAGCTGGAAGCGCTGCTCAGACGGACATGAGCGGGACACGAGCCGAGGGGGCTGGAACACCGAGATTTCTCCTGCCAAGAGTTCTCCGGCACATTCTTTCGCAAAGGCGAGTGGCTGGGACAGCAGGCTCGCCGAAGCAGAAAGAAACCCAGCTGTTCCACAACGCACTGTGAATGAGAGACAGAAACAGATGAGTTCTGTGGTGGAGCACTGCAACTTTCTGGGTTGGTGAGCAAGTGTATGACTGGTGCACTGATCCCTGGAGGAGTGGAGTGGAGTGGAGTGAAAGGCAACAGGCTGAAGAATGTACCTCCTCTAACGGGACAGAATTTCGCTGCTCCTCAGGTGGACTATTCAGTGGGATTATGGGACCCCAATGCATTCCGAGTGTGCGCCGACTACAACATGCTCTCTCGGAAAACAAACAAATAAACAAACAAACAAATAAACTCTGGACTTTATTCAATTGTATTCAACAGGGAAAGACATGGCTTGTTCATTCTGAGGAGAGTTGAAGGATTTTGCGAATACGAATATTTCCCTGAAACTGTTTTCTGTCACAAACTCTGTTTTTGGACACTGTATGAGGAATGAATGCTTTAGATTTTTATGTAAAACGCCTTTCTCGGTCCGTAAAGGATTGTTATGCTACTTGAACATTATTATTATTATTATAATTATTATTATTTTGTATAGAGATACGTGCAATCTATATGTATTTTTTTATTCCCAGTATATGTATATACATGCCAAAAAAAGTCAAGATATTGTTATTTAAATTGTTTTATACTTTGTACTACTTATAGAGAGCTATTTTTGTACAGGATTAAACGGAATATGGGCATTGTTGTATATGGTATGTTGTATATCATTCGTGTTATAAAGTGATCGGATAGGTTTTATGTCTGTTTTATTAATATATTTGTAAATGTGGTCGATTTTTCTATGTTGAAGTATGTTGTCATCTAATAAACTTCAAATTTTAAAAAAGGAATTGTTGTTGTGAAGATCTCATCTGTTCTGTTCTGTATGAAAATAATAATACACATATGAAACCATGGTTCTGAGTAAAAGAGGTTCAACGTTGTCCCTAGTGGCCAAGAAAGGTGTGCGCTTTCATCTCTGTTGAAGCCATACTGGAGCTGAAGCCGAGTCTGGACAGGAACCGTGTGTGATGGAAGACAGACGGTCCGAAAAGGATGCTGCTCCCTGGGGGGCCCCTGGCTTGCATTCCTCAGGGATGTAGAGGAAAGGGCTTTGCACTACTGAGACTGGCACACCATAGGACATTCCTCTTAAACACATAATTACCATTCCTGGCTTAATGAGAAGGAACGTTAGCTATGCAGTTTTACGATCGCAGTCGTGCTGTTTTAATATAAAGGCCCCAAAAAACCCCTCCTTGATGACTCCTCCAGGACTATAGAAAACACATGAAACACAGAAGAGCATTTTGACGACACTGGTTTGTGTTCAAGATGTAATAACTTTTACATGAGCTTTGCAATGTTATTTATTTATATGTATTTTACAGTGCAATATATTATAACACCAGTTCTGAAAATGGGGTTGATGAAGCCTAGTCTGGAATCCCTGGTTTTGTTACTTACAGTGTTTCACAACCCAATATTATCAGTTATTATATTTATTATTCTGATTCTTTTGATAGTTGTTGGCCTTCTTTTGCCTGTTCACTTGGGTTTAAACCACAAAAACAAAAATATTTGGCTATAAATTATGTCACCTTGGACCTTACGGATTTTTTTTTTTTATCAGTGGAATTTTCCCAAGTAAAACACTGCAATAAATTGACAAAAAAAAAAAAAAAGAAGATCGTAAACATGTAAATTATTAACCTGATATTCGGATACTTGGATTGTCTTTGAGACCCACTTGTGCATTCACTATTTTAGTTCGCTGATTCTCAATCCAGAGTGAAAAAATGTCTAAGGACCATAGCACAGATACATTTTACACAAATACATACACACCGTATTCGTTTATTTTAGCCGTTGGAGCTTTTTATCCACTAAACCAACTGTAGATTCGAAACCCTGTGCAATATATTAACATCACATCCTGAACCAATTTAAATTTTTAGGCTTAGAACTACTGTATGATAAGAGCCAGACCAACCTTGATTGTAGTTGATAGTAATTTCCAATGCAGGGATTAAAAAACAACAAAAAAAGAAGCACTACAGTCAGGGAACCACTGCGTAGACATTACAGACCTCACACTGATCACCAAGGCTCTTGGCCATTAAAATAAAGTGTGATTCTTAAGAGCAACAATTCTACACAGGTTGTAATGATGTCATGATCTACACATGTAAGATCAATTTTTAACCCTTGTTTTTTTTCCCTTTTGTCTAGGTCGTTTCTGTGATTTTGCTAAAACTGGTTCATACCTTGGTGCTGTGTCATATTCATCTGTTTCCTTTCCAGGGTGCAATAAACATCTTTCACAATCACACCAAATGTCACATGCTTTTGCGTTCACATTTTGGATAAGACTAGGAATAATTGCTAAACATGCCATTAAGTCTGAGTATGTGGATCTTATTATTGTGTCTAAGCTTTGTCTGGTGGTCATTAAAAAGTCATGCCCGGGATGAATAATAATAAAAAAAAAAGTCTCTATAAAGTTCTTTCACCCCCAGCCAATTTCAAAAAGTAAACACACACTTTTCCAGCCAGAAAGTAATAATGCATGTCTATGCCAGGCTTTGCGCTGCCCACTGACTGCTATATAAATGTGTTGGTCACATTTTTAGACTGCATTGTTGTGCCTTTTTTTTCTTTTTAAGACTAAGTAGATATGTGTGGAAGGATGTTACTGAGAAAGGCTGCTGAACTTCCTGTGTGACCGTCACCATGTGGTCACTGATGACCTTCACAAAGGTCATGATCACTACAGGGTTAGCTCAGGGGTAATGATCCACACTCAAGTGATTCTGCAGCTTAAATATGGATCAGCAAGCAAGAGGATTACTTTTTACAATCTGTAAAGCTAGAGCGCCACCTACTGCTGATATTGAACTAGTGTTAGTTGCAGCTCTATAAAAAGAAAAAAGAAAACAGACCTGCTAGTTGGTAGTAACTTTTAAAAAATGTAGTTTATTTAAATGTAGAATAATAAATGTATATTATTAATATAAATAAAGAAAATCTTCCAGTCATATATTAACCTTTTTTTCCAAGATATATTAAATACATAATTAATTAATTTTGTATTTGTGGCTGTTATAATTATGGTCTCATTATTTCTGGCAGAGGAAGACCTTCTGTCTTGGTATTTCTTCGCTTCTCTTTTAAAAGTGCATTCATTACGATTACTATTTCACCCCAAGATGCTTCTCAGTGTCAAGAAAGGATCCTTTAAAGGCCACATTTCAAGGATGCCACATCATCAATGTGGACTGTTCCAAATGTCTAGGATTCTCCAAACTCTACCAAGGACCGAATCCTCCATTCAGAGAAATTTCAAGGATATCTGTGTGTATCCTTGACGTTCTTACATCACCAACAATTCTATGCACACATACAAGGTGGGAACCTTTTAATGATGTACACCTGCACACTCATTAGACTGTTCCATTATGGACTCTCTGAATGCTCGGAAGGAGTCTTGCCAAGCCCGTCCTTCCAAGGACTGCATCCATGACTTTAAGAAGGTGTTTAAAGGTCTACTATGTAGGATTCAGTTCATCAAAAGAGGTTTGTCTGTTCTGGGCTAAGGTAGCAGAGCAACATGGCGACTCCCTGGAAGAGGACCGGCTCCCTGCGTAGATTTAAAGGGCTCATTCTAAGCTTACAAAAACATGTTTCGTAGTTACAGGTAATTATACACTAGTGAACATATACTTATGAATATTATATTTCATTTCTGCTAATAGATCCCACTAAATCCTACATAGTGCACGTTTAACAGTTAGGTAGGTTCAATATTTGAATGATTAGCTCCGCCCCCAGGATCTGCAGTGGCCCCTGGAGTACCGCCCATAAAATGATTGACAGGAAGCGCATCCAAACACAAACAAGCTTTCCAGATCGGAAATCTGCCTTCCAAATAGGGTTTTCTCAGAGATTTAATACATTTTTGCAAAGGGCATGGGTTAATGAATTGCTTTTTACATTGTCCTGCATATCTTCCAGGTTATTTATACAAGTGAGGAATAAATAAAGTCGGCTACTGCACGTTTAAAGCATGTTTTTGATTTTTTTTTTCTCCTCCATTTCATTTAAAGAACTTATTGTTAGTAAGCCTATTCAGTATTTTTTTAATCAACGTAAGATGCACTTTCAGGTCTTCTGGGAGGGGTCTGTGACATACCAGTGAAAAACAAGAGAAAAATCATGCACTCAAGTACCATTACGCTCTAAAGAGGAACGCTGCCGTGTTTAGATCTGCAGTGCCGAAAAAGTGACGTAAAACCCAGGGTTGCCAGGTGTGTTCGTAAACAACAACAACACTTTGTATAATCTATTTTCAGAAAGAAAATGCCAAAATGAATGCTCTATTTTATATTACAGTGTACAAGAAGCAAAAAAATGCATAATCATAATATATTTTAAAATACATAATATATAGTAAACAAAAAAAATGACAGCATATTTTTTTCGTCTAACCGTTGTAGTTCTGTCAAACAGGTTTTTATTTTGGTTATGGACAGATTTGATTTTCAAGATAAGGGTTCAACACATTTATATTAAAGTCAGTTAAAAGAAGTTGACATTGAGACTCGCATTTTCCATATTTAGCTAAAGTCGTACTCAAAAACCTAAATAAGTTCCCAGCTGACATAACACGTTAATTTGTATTTTTACGAATTCATAATCATAGTCATTTGCATATCAAATAAAAATTGAGGGTATATGAAGAAGGAAGATTTACTGAGGAGAAGAAGAATAGAAGAAAATAAGATATAAATAAAATATAATAGAATAGTTTTCTTTATCAGAATAAAAAATAATATATTATAATTTATTTTATATAGAAAAAGAGTCTTTTAGTCTACTATTTTATTTCATGTGCATTCACTATACTTACACAGCCTTATTTCTACTAATACACTATTCACCTGTTAATTAGTTACATCTTATTCTTGAACACAGAACATGAACACGCGACTGTTCTGTTTGTTTTGGAGAAAAAAATTTTCAATCACTGATACAATTAATTTAATGTATGCAAAGCATCCATTCCTGTGAACACATCATGCAGTGGTACTCTCTGAAGCTATAAGCAGTATAAATTGCTTATACTCCCATAAGACATTCGCCTGTAAATGTTCATGAGCCCATTGCTGTTACTATGGTTCAGTCTTTCCCAGGGGTCCTGCTTGTGGTTTGCAACTTGAGAGGTGTGACTGGGGTTGGTTGTGAGTTGTGGGGTTGAGTTTGAGGGGGTAAGAGGGATGTCACGGCTCACAAAGTTTCAGAAACAGACCCGCCACGTTCATTCCAAACATGGTTTTTTCTTCATTAAGGTCCATGTGATATTGTCAGAGTTGTGATTTGATTCAATATGTTGATGTACTTCCTTCTGAAACAGGAAGTGTGTAGAAATGTTTGACTGATTTACACAAAAGGTAAGAGCGTCTAAAGCAATACAAAGTCTGCTGAATCCACACAAAGTTGACGGTAGCTTAGCCAGCGAGTTAATATGGAGATCAGATTTAATGAGAGCTTGTGTAAACTAGTACTGCTGCTCATGAGCTAGCAACCTGCTACTGCTTATCATGAGCTAATAATATGTTATTGCAGCTAATGAGCTGAACTGCTACTTTAGAGCAAGACAAGTGCATTGCTAGGGAAATTAGATTAACCAAAAATTAGTACAAGTTTGCATCATCATCATTATAAAAAAAACAAATTCCACAGAAATGATGAACTATTAAGCTAAATTAAGTATCTTTCCTTAAGATTTTTTTCCTAGATATACTATAATATTTGTGTGCATAACACTCAGAGACAGGTACAAAAAGCTGAAACATCAATTTTGTTTTATGGGGAACTTGAAGTACTTATCAGCAGTAAACTACTCATAGCTCAAAGCACATTGGGACCATTACCCATCGATGATCTATTCTGCTTAGCTGTTAGGGTTACGGGGAAGCTGGAGCCAATCCCATCTGACTTCGGGTGAGAGGTGCGGTACACCCTGGGCAGGTTGCCAGTGAATTGCAGGGCCACACTGGGGCCAGATCATATAATCAGAATTGGGGCAGACAGGTTTGCCAAGTTTGTGACACAGGCAGATACACCGTCCCCCTAATAAAGAGTGTCCAATCATCGTAGCAACATTCCTGCGGAGTTCTTTTCACGTTTATATGAGTGTGTCAGTGTAAAACTCTGATAGGCCAGACATTTTCTGTTCCATTCTTAACCAGTTAGGATTGCCTCTGTTTTTCTTCCAACTTTCTCCCCAATTTGGTCACCTGCCAATTCCTACCCAGCAGCCAGCTCTCCCATATCATCTGCAGCTTCTTAGACGTCTTCTTAAACTTTCCAATCTGCACTCAGATGAAATTGCTCTCTACCTTCTTCCACATGCATGAGCCCACCGACAGCCATGATCGGCTAGTGCCGCTGTGATTCACGGGGGAGAGAAAGTATGCTATCCCTCCCACCCTGAGAGCACAGCCAATTTTGTTCTAGGCCATAGACAGCTAATGGCATAGTCGGGATTTGAACTCTCAGTCTCGAACAACAGGGAGAACCCTTATTCCATGGCCTTCCACAAGTCACGGTTCCCTGAGGCCTGAAGAATATTCAATCAGTCAGACTCTTACATTTACATTTACGTCATTTCGCAGACGCCCTTATCCAGAGCGACTTACATACATCTTTTTTTTTTTTTTATACAAGTGAGCAGTGAAGGTTAAGGGTCTTGCTCAAGGGCCCAGCAGGACCCCCTCTTCCACAGGCTCTTCTTCCGTCAGACTTTCCTGTAACTTCAAGATGTTAGTTAATTTACTTCCTTTCTCATAATGTGGACAAAGAACTTCTTCATTGTTCGTCTGGCTTGTCCAGCTCAATTTCATAACGCACCTAAGGAACCACAACGCTGTTGTCAAAATCCTCTTTTCCATTGTTGGTGAGATTATTCAATACACTGATCCATATGTGAGAGCAGGAATGACATAGCACTCCACAATCCTGAGCGTCGTCTTCGTGCTGATCTTACTAACTTAATATACTTAAAATACTTAATATACTGCCTAAAACCAAGAAACCAAGACTGTCATCATATAATACAGTGGGATGCGAAAGTTTGGGCAACCTTGTTAATCTTCATGAATTTCCTGTATAAATCGTTGGTTGTGACGAT
>JAQQZU010000007.1:21398619-21422021 GCA_030068025.1 Parauchenoglanis punctatus | reverse complement strand
CACAACATTAAAATGTAGCTATGAATAGATTAAAAGTATGACGTGTCATTTGCTAATAAATAAAACATTGCGTTTTGCAAATTACTGGCGTATAAGGAATTAAACACGTCTAGACAGGCTGTTATTGGAAAATAATCAACTTTGGGAAGGAAACCTTAAATCTGATTCATTGAAGAACACCGTCGTTGATTATATTCCTAGACCAGTTCTGTAGAAGTGCTGACATTATAACCATTTCAGATTTCATCATGACAGATCATACCGTCATACAGGTATACAGTATAATCCCACTGTTTGATTCAACTATAATATGAAGGAAGCCGTTAATACACTTTACTTCTAACAGTGTGAGGGTTAATTGATTCATTTGTAAATGAAAAAAGATTGTGGTGTGTACTGCATTTCATTACCCTGTGTGAAACTGCTGGACCATTCTTAAGGCCCCTTTATTAAAGTGGAGTGGCACAAACCATTAACACACGTGCAAATTAATGATCTAAAATGATGATGTAAACCTCTGGTGCTAGGAAAAATGTAAATGTTCTCTGACTTTAAAAAAAAAAAAAAAAAAAAATTCTTCACACTAATGTGCACGATCCAACACGTCAAATCTGAAACGGGATTTTGCGATTTCTTAAAAAAAAAAAAATCTAATTCTGTCGTGTTGCACAAATATTGCACACAAAATCTACCTCGGAATGTCAAAACAGACAGACAATGAAGACATCAGCAATGAATTTCAAATCCCATGCCATAGATTAAAGCTCTTAAATAGTGTACTTAATTTCTTAACAACGCTTCATCTCACAAACCTGAGAATAAAATAGTAAAGTTCGAGTCGTAACGTAATCTCGATCTCGTTAAACGTGACTTTTGCCTCGTATTGTTACATTTCAAACTATAAATATAATCTTACAAAGACTTCTGACTCAATAGCATTTGTTGCAATTTTGCCCATTTCTGTTTTCTTTTTTCCAAAAAAAGAAAAACAGCTTTAAATTAAGTTCTTTGGCTCCTCGTGAAACGAATAAGGTTCCAAAGTTCAAGTTAATCAACTCCTCCAGCTGTCTCTGAATGTGCAGGATGTTACTCTGGACTCGGATTCTTTGATCCCGCATGCAGTCCTAAGAAACTACTTCTTGCCCGGAACGTTGGACTTTTCTGCAGTCGCGCCTGCATGATCAGCGTAGAGGTTGCTGAAGAAGTTTATGAGGTTGACTAAAAGGAACACTAGTAAGAACAAAGTAAGAACAATCCATAGTGTCCAGTTCCTCCTGAAGATCTTTGGACATATTCGTTCAAGGATTTCCAGAACTTGCTCAAACCTGCCAATGTAGAAATGAACATGTTGAAATGAACATAGATGTTAAAAAAATATTCATTTACTAGGTTTTCTAAATCTGGGTTTCTTGTGTCCAGGTCCAGCTAATCAGTGAAATATTACTAAGCTGGAGCTGATGCTGGGTGTAAGAAAACATCAAGAAAATTATTCTCAACGAGCAATTGTAATTATATGTTTACAAACTATTTGCCAGAAGTTCAAATCACTTTATACCACAGCGTTGCTAAATTCTGAAATCTGATTGGTCAGGTGTTGATTAATTTTTTTTAATTAGCATAGCTGAGAGTAGTTCAAATTTCTATCACAAGTTTATATTAATTAGTTTATATTAATATTCATTCTGATACATCATTTCTACAGTAAGAGCTTATTCTGAGGGTTTTGTATAATCAATGATACATAATAATAATTGCGGGTTCTCTATAGCATGACAGGATGTGTTTATTTCGCTTAGTAACCCGGGGGGTGGGGAGAGACTGGTGATGGAATGGCCATTTATAGCTGTTATAATGTAAGTGGACTTTCCATCATTTATGTCTCGTGGATATTCCTTACCATTTTCTGTAACTGTAAATGGTTTTTTATAATGTCATACCGAATATTAAGAAGTTAATCATTGTAAACATTAGCCAATCACTGTGGAATAAGAGGAATAAAATTTTTTATTACATGCTGTTACAGGTAAAATTCACTTAGTGTCAGACTAGATCACATAATCCTCAACAGCATGCATCAGTAATTTTATTCCTTACATAAAGCTTAATATTTAAGGAAAATAAATTCACCACAAGTGGCCTATTTTAACAGATTCATAATTTGCCATTACCTGTTTGGCTTTTTTTCTTCTTCCAGCTCTTCTCCAGTTATCTCTTCTGTGGCAATCTCTTTTTCTTCTGCCCTTTCTTCCTCCTCCTTCAGTTCCTGGAGCTCTTTAAGTCTTTTCAGTCCTTCTTGATACCTGCAGATGAACAGGACATGCATACTATTCAAGTCTGTAAGATTCATGTGACCATTTTTTGTAATGTTAATATAAATCTGGATTAATCATGTACGTGTGATGTGACTAAAGGTCAAGAACCCAACTCAACCGAAATAAAGAACATTTTCAGGTTTATTCATCCTGATTCATGTTGTGTTCTGAAGATCCACAACTCTAAGTCTAACCAGCCAAACTGTTTACTGATGACCTAATCAAGAGAGTTCATCACATCCATGCACTCCAGCTAAACAACTTTCCAACACTGGGTCATGGGTTTGGACCTTAGGATTGGGCGAGCCAGCCAGGAGATACATTGTAGATCAAAGAAAAAAAGCTGAAATATGCAAACCAGTGATCTGTCCCTTAAGTGAGATGGTACAGTATGTGGTTGATCAAATACAAGTGCCATAGTTTGATTGGCTATTCTAATAGATTAGGAGACTATTTCTAAGATTAGATTATTGTAAAATACATTATTCTGATCTTTACGAATTTGGTCATTCTTGTACTTGAATGCACTTGGTACATATTTGTCAGACAAATCAAACCAGTAGGTTCTAAAAAAGCAAAATAAATGGTTTCCTTAATCTGTAAGCTTCCTAGAACCTTTTCATAAGTTACTTAATTATTTATTAACCTTTTCCTCACATATGTGCAACTATCTCATGTTGTCTTCATATGTTACATCGTATCAGGGATGCAAATGTGTTGTAAAAAAAAAGTGTGTTACCCAAAGTAAACAATAAAAATGTCAAAGCGCAATCGGTAACTATGTGACAAAGCCCTGTGTTATATTCTTAAATAGATAGTACATTCTATTTAATATAATACTCAGATCAAGAAGAGAAAGACAGATGTTAAGTATTAAATGACATTTTTATTTCTAGAAATCATCAGAACTTGTTTTATTTATTTCTTCTTTGTCTTCATTTGACGGGCTTCATGTGAAACGTCTCTGCTTGGCTGCATGTCTCATCTGAGCTTCTATTTCTTCGTGTGCCATCTTCTGCACTTGAGTATGTTTTTCTGCAGGCATACTCCAACTGTCTTCTCCTTTTCTCCAGCAGCCTCTTCTGTCTTTGTTCCTTCCTCCTGCTGACCTGATGTTCTGACACAGTCTTCTATTGACTGGTTCAAATTTTTCATCCTCTCTTTTGATCATAATGGTAGCACTCATGCCCCTAGCCTTCAGGGCATATTTTACTTTCTGAATTGCTTCAATTATGTCTGTAGCGAGTTGTTTTTCAGTTCCACTAAGGCAGGTGTGATTGAGAGAGGGAGGGAATGTTCTGCAATAATAGCCAGGAACATTGCCTAGACAAAAGCGTAAAAATATACAAGTTACACACATAAAATTGCCTTGAACAAGTGACTTAAGAGTTTTTGAAGTTAATTTGCCTCAATTAATTGGATTAATTAATTGCCTGAATTAATAGCAATTTTTTTCTTGTTTTTTTCAGTAATAGGTAGAAATATAGTCATCATTATATTATCATATACATGTACCCCACCCCACCCCCCACCCCGCTAGCATAATTAATTTCTTTTGTGCACAGACTGCATCTAGCGCATCGTTGTTTTCCCACTTTTTTGAAAAAGTCAGACAGTGGGAATATGTGGTTAACTTACTTTACCTCAACTGTAACATCTAGCCGTAACCATTGCATACGTAATGCATCACTTTCCCTCATTTCTCTCATTCTGAAAATGAATGCAGACTGGAATGCCCTTAACAAAATGGAATGATACCGAAGTTGACTTATTTAGGATATTACAAGATTTTGTAACGCTACACACACACACTCCTTGCTGTGACACAGCATAGCTCGTCTAAAGATGTCATCACTACAGATAACATTATAAGATAAATTGGTAAATCCCCAACTTATTTTTGCAGTATGGCCAACTAAATGAATGGGATCCATCAAGCTTTTTAGATGTGTAAATCTAGCACAGCTCTAACGTGAGGTATGCTAGCATACTATAACTTTAGCTAAAAAGACACATCACAGGCTACGGTACACAGTCGAGCTTACCCAATAAACTACAGAGCTAATAATTTTATAAGTTAAAAACTATATTGAATAGCCAGTCAAAAGATAAACGCCAATGTCCTTACCTCAGATGATGATCTCGCCGCCTTTCGATGGTCAAAATAAGCCATGCAGCGTCGCCGATGTTCCCTCAAGCACAATCTCGCTTAGCCAGAATACTTTTAGCAGTGTTTGGCAAGAGCACAGCAAGTAGCCTAAACTACACAACCACGTAATGTGAGAGAGATCCCCCCCTCCCCCCAAAAGTGAGTGTCACTGAAAAGTGAGCTGTTTGCATCTGTGATTGTATGCACTTTATATTAGCTGCAGTTGTTTTACGCCAGCCAGTCAATTTTACACGATAACAGTCAAAATGTCAGCCTGCGATCAACACACATCTCTCAGACATGCTAATGTATGTGTGTAGAATCGAAGACATCGAAGTGTTACCCTTTATTGTAAGCTTCCTCCTCGATCTTGGCCTTGATCTCAGCTGTGATCTCTTCTGGACAACAGGAAGCTTTGGCCGGGGTAGCTGCCTCACCTTCCTGCTCCAGCAAAACTTTTCCACTGCATTGTTTTCAAATAGGAAAGAGGAGTTAGCACTGGAGCTATAAACTTGTACCATTATGCCAAGTGTGCTATAATCCAAAACCCCTTCTTTCATTGTAATGAAGCAGCCAGACGTTGCGTAAAACCTTGTAAAAAACAACACTGTGTGGACATTTAGTTCTCGGAGTACTAAACCTGTTCTCTTGTTTAGTGCCCGAATATCGGGCTTCAACTGAGAGACATGGCACGATGGGCCTTTCAGTCTCACCTTATTAACAAGGGTGAGCCAGACGCCTGGACTTTGTCAAACACTCCAGCTCGAATGTTTAGTTTAAATCTCAGAATAGCATGCTAAACCTGCTGCATTTGTGTTCATCCAACACTATTCCAAGCTGCTAAATATTTTAGTCTCAATGTTTAACTGACCTATTCCTTGACCGGGGCATACACAAGGTAAAACAAACAAACAAAATATCCTGCAACACCACAAGACGCCAAGGTTCTTGTTTTGAAAGAACCATCAACCTTGAGACATGGAGATTATGTTTCCAGAGCTTGACATTTCTTGAGCATATTTCTGTTAAGTGTTTGTATTTAGTTACTCACTTTTCCCCTGCTGCTTGCTGCGCTGGATCTGAAGTGGAGTCACTCTTCATACTGTTTGCCTCGCACTAAACATTAAAATGAGGAACACACATGACATTTCCAAGCCTCTTTCTTCCAAAGGTTCTTGTATCTTGACCAGCAATCTTGCACATGTTCATGTAAGAGAACTATAGGTACTTTATCAGCAATACTTTATCTTTATCACGCAGCAGACACAGAATGAAGAGCTACACTGCTGTCGGACAAGAAGAGTCGATCAAAATTGAGCTCACCAGTACAGGAAGTGCACCAGGGCCAGAGCCGAGGCTGGGGCCAGCAGCGGTGCCAAGGCTAGCTCCAGGACCCAGAATGGGGCCCCCTGTGGTTGGAGTTTGACCGGGAATGTTCAGGAGATTAAATTTGGGAACCACAGCTACACTGACTCTCCTTCTGGGTAAAGCCTTGGAGCAAAAAGTACACAGAATTCATATTCATGCCTTCTAACCAAACTGAGACATTTCTGAGGAATGATCCCTACCCCCCCATAAAATATTTGAATCATTAATATGAACTGATGATTCGTTTGAAGACACACTACCTTTCCCATTGTCAAAGACATGGATCTTGCTGCACGTGGGACGCCGTCATCTAGTCAAGAAAATCATGAACGCAAAAACAATTACCATTCAGAAAGTTCACAAATCACTCAGTATTGGAGTTATAATTGTTCCACGGATTACCTCCAGTTTCTACTGAGCCTCCATAACAACGGTTTGAGTTCTGGTTGGCTAGTTTCTTGAACTCCATCAGCTCTGCATGGTCCTTCTCGTAGGTTCTCTTTAGGTTCTCGACATACTGCAACATCACCTCAGTGGCCTTGTTCATCCGTTTCTCCTATCGCATTTAAACACCTTTAAGTCTTTAACACCAAATGTCTTCATACTCACTGATGCCTGGACCATTATTTCAATAATCGGCGTAATATAAAGACCTAGTTGGGCTTAATGTTTTGACTAATAGCTGAGGCTTAGGCCGGTTCCAGCGTTATGGATGTGACATTTGGACATATTGTCCAAAGTAACAAAGGGGCAAGATTTGTTACACACTTTACATTGATATAAACAAGCTTTGCACAGAAACATCATATATTGTTGCATCAACATTGTTTGTGTAGCATAAGCTTATCCTATAAAATGTTTTGGATGTGATTTGGCCGTGGAACCGCCCCTTAATATTTTTTGTGTGGAATCAAAATATCATTGAAAGTGATGCTATATTATACTGCATTGACTAGGGATATAACCAAATGTGGTCTGGTTCAAAATACCTTTTTTTTTTTTTTCAAGAAAGTGTACCAAAAAGAGTCAAGGGCATGTGGTTGAGATTAGCGGTGTGCAACAGATGCAAGGAAAAATGTAAAGCGAAGACCATGCTTATTAACCTGAATGGACAGTGTTCTTTTTTTTATCCTTAGTATCTGCCTAGTCAGGGTTGCACTGGATTAAATTAGGCTACTATTTGGTTTAGATTTTGGGAAACCGAACCAATTAATAATATCTCAGTCAGTTTCAAAAGAAAATAAAACCGCATCGGTAGGATTAAAAAAATTGAGTGACGTAGCCAAGGCTAAGGAGCGGTCAGTGCCAGAATTCACACACCATGCTGATAGTGCTGCCATTCCTACTTGGTTTTTTTTTCTCCAGGGAAATTTTTTTTGATGTAGTAGTGTTGCTTTTAGAATGGATGGCACGGTCAATGAGGCATTCAGAGCTTAACTAATAGAAGTTGGTATAAAGAAAGTTAATGGAAAAATGGACACTCACAGCAGCCCCTAAGGTATGCAGAGTCTAACACTAACAATGTTGCCATGGGCAACACACAACCAAGCACTTCTCAGTGCTTCTTCATTCACAAAGTTTACTTTGGCTCGCACATTAACCTTAAGGGCAAGCATAACATTGAGTTCAATCTTTCACAAACATATCTTATCTGCTGGGAAAAGGCACATTCCTGTTCCCCTTAAGCCACTCAAACAGAACAAGTATGTGGCATTACGAGTTTATTCACTGAGGTCTAACAGCAGACAGTATTACCTGTCGCACTGCGCCCACCATCTCTGCCCGGCTGGACAGACGGTTGGCGAGGCGGTGCAGCACATCTACAGTCTCAACAAGGCGCTGGTAGAACTCCCTCTGCTCTGCGTTCTGCCATAGAGACACTGTGCTCTGAAATGCAAACAGAAAAGACATGTGAACTTGGCTCTCCGGTCTGTGGGGAGTTCAACATAACTGCTTATGCTGCGACACTGATATGCTCCTCAACTGTACCATCTCTGAAGGTTTCTCTTCTCACAGCTCCAACTGTGAAGTTCTTATCACACCCAAGGGACTGAAGTGTTTATTCATCCACCCCAAACCAAATTATTTACATTGCAAATAATTGAGTCACACATGGAGCATGACAGTTCTGATATTGTTCACAACCTTCATGAGTAAATCCAGACCTGTCCTTGCTCTTGAATCCGTGGTCCACAGGATTTTACTAGACTCATTCCTGTGCTGGGTTGGCCTCATTGGTTTCAGTCCTACAATGGCTTAGATTTAATCTAATGTTCTGCGAATCCTTTGCAGCACCAGGGACTCGCACCACAACTTGTCATACATCACGTGGCATGCCTCAAGGCTCAATTCTGGGTCTACTAACATTAAATATTTGCAGTATAAGGAATATGGAGTCTCTTTCCCACTAGACTGAAATTGAGTAAGCTTTTAGACTCTTCCAATTCTTCAGCGTTCTGCTCAGTAAGGTTGTGGTCCCTGGGCCTACCTGGATAAATCCCAAATCTTGTCATTTGGTTTCTCAAACACATACCAATAAAGTTTTTGTACATGTTGCAGATTTTGAAATAGTTGATCTATTACAGTACCGGATCAGCCTCCTTGATTCAGTTTTAGACTGGCTATTGGTACAATAACTCTTTTGGGCTCTGTTACACAGAATCAGGGAATAACATTTTCCATTAACAATTCTGGGTCTGCTATTGTTCAATCTCCCTGAGGAATTTAGAGCCTCTTTCCCAATTGGTCAGTTATGAAATACTTCCAATTCCTTCACAGTGGTCTCCTCAGTAAGGTTGTGCTCTAGACCTATCTGGGTGAAAACAAATCTTGTTTTTCAAACCTCTCCTGACCAAGTCTTTGAGCATGTTTTACATTCTGCCATATATCATGTGGTGTGCCTCAAGGTTCAATTCTTCATCTACTATTTATTGTTTAACCTTATGAAAGGGGTTCTTAACCATTTTTCACATTGCGATGCCTTTTTGGGGTTAGAAATATTGCATGACCCCCCACCCCCATAAAGGAATGTCAGTAAGTTATCCCCCATACAGCCATAATACATTGTTATGGTACAACAAATGATCATGTTCACCTGTTAATTAACATTAGACTATCTTCCATAGCCTGGAGGTGGTGCCAATATGCAGACCTTGCCCACCCATCGAAAGGTTAAGAGCTCTGGCTCCATGAGGAATATGGGGCAGTTTTTCCCACTAGACTCACCTTCAGTGAGTTTTTAAACTCTTCCAGTTCCTTCTCAGTGTTCTCTTCCATAAGGTTGCGCTCCCTCTCGGCCTGCTTTAATCTCGTGTCTAGTGTGTAGTTGTCATTGCGAAATGCTAATGACAGCTGCACAAAGGCATTCTGCAGGGAAAGGATACATATTTGTCAGCCAGACAAAGAAAAGATAACATGCACAAACGCCAGGAAACATAGAGGTTCAACTGGAAACCAATATACAAGGTGACGGTCATAAACAAGGTCAATCACCCTGAGAGGACTGAATGCCTTGTAAGGAGTCCAACAAAAAGAAAATATTGGCATCTGATAAACCCAGAGTGCCTTATAAACCTTCCAGGAGAACAACAATAATGCCCATCTGTTATGCCCTTTAGTATTCAGCTCATTTGGCATGAGATCAAAGCAGAGATGGAGATAGAGATGCAGAAAGGTCCTGAAAGCCTTTCTATTTTACAGTTAGGATCAAAGCAAGGGGCAGCAAGTAGCCGAGCAGGAATGTCAGGGGTGGAAAAGCCACTGAGAGCAGAATACCATGCCATGACCTTGGCCAGCTTGCTAACGTCATCCTGGGAGCAGTTCGCATTCAGGCATCGATGCATGTTTATGCTTCCATGTAGGGGACAGGAAACCACTAAGGCCTTGCAAATTGGTTCATCCTAAGCTGGGCTTGAGAGCGCAATGAATTGTTCCATACATTAGTACTTTCAAAACACTTTCAAGGACACGGTGTACCATTGGCAAACACTAGAAAGTCCGTTACAATGTCTGTGATTCATCGCTGTGTAATAAAACGTTATCCTCCCTATCATGCTCATAATCCCACCTCTAACAAGGTTTATTTGATTGACTCTCTCTGGTGGGTTGAGCTTTCTTCCCTTCCTACTCTGACACAAAGCAAACCTCCAGGACCTTTAGTTTATGTAAACAATAAAGTAAAACGAAGAACATCTCATTAATTCAGCTTAATTAAACACCCCAATCCATTAGTAAAACTAATTTATTGCATATTAATATATAATTCTTATTACATATGCTGTTTTCTAATTAAGCTAGCAAGTTAGACATTGCTTTGGTGGAAATTAGTTCGACACGTTGAAATTATGAAATAACATGAAACGACAGGATATTAGGTCAAAATAATGACATAGAACTTCCAGTTTAGGGCTCCACTATATTTCATACAAATACAACTTTAGATAGAAACTGATCAGACACACAAATTAAAAGAAAAAAGCAAAGTGAAAGAACAGCCAATGATTGAAAGGAGATGATGAGACTCCTACCTCGACTTCTTTCTCCGTGAGTGGAGGGGCACTGAAACAAAGGACATGGAGATTTAGACAGTGGTTCTTCTAATACAAGAAGCAAATATCATATCATATCATATATATATAAAGATAGATTTCATAATGTGCGTTATGCTCACCAGCCTGGTAAGCCTCTGTGTAGTTTGAGTTTGCGCAGCATGATATCTGATATGTTGGGCATTGCATCTGCTTTCTCTTTTGACTCCTCTTCTGTGGACTCCGTTATAGATAACGAGTGATCTGATAAGGACAACAAGCTGTGTATTATTCTAATAAATACATACCTTTGCTAATGTTGGAAACGTTGTCCAGCACATGTACGTGTGTTCATAATGATATGCATTGCCATCTTCTGGTATGTGCATGTAACTGCATGTTTTGTACATTTATGTTTTATAGGAAGAACAGATTTTTGGGTGAAGGTGGGATTTCTTCATGTAGATTGGTAAATGCTAGCTCTTGGGTCATACCTCGTTCGGCCGTCTCGCTCAGGTCAGCTAGCTTTGACCCTGTGATGCTCTGGTTCCTCAACAGTTTATGTTCCTGAACAATGACAAACAATTCCTTGTTTGAACTGTTTTTTCTGTGTTATAATCCAGCCATATCAGACCATCAAAGAAAAACAGTCCTTTTTTTATCTCTTACCAAAGTTCTAAAATCTTAAGTGAGCTATTAACATCACTCAAAGGCAGTAACATGAAACTTCAGAATTACCTCCCGCAGTTTGGACAATTTCTGGGCATTCACAGGAGGCTTCAGGTTGTCCGAATAAGAGAGGTCATCTTCTTCTTTGGGTCCCCCATTCCTCATGTTCAGAGAGCCCACGGTATCCCAGGAGATGGCCCTCATGAGAGGCGGGAATGCCCCGATGGTCTTGATCTCAGCTGTGCATGGAGCTTGTTGCATGGCTGGCCGCGGTACCGGCATGGCCACTCCAGTTGCCGGAGTCTGGCCATCTGGTTTCTGGACTACTGGAACTGGAGTTGCCTTTTTTCCCCTGTCCATGGAGACACACAGTTCTGCACCACCCTTTGGGAATGTGGTGAGCTCCTTGGCTGGCATAGAAACGACATGGCGAGGGGTCAGAGTGCCAGAGGAAACCTTGCGCTTCTCAGGCGGTTTACATTCAACAAGCTTCTTCAGAGTCTACACGGGAGAGGAATGCGAATAAATAAAAAGCATTCTGGTCCATTTTAACACAAACACTTAGTTATATATTATTTACTTCACTCAATTAATTTTAAGACTTTTTTTTTTTTTTAGAATTTTAGATATGACCAGGGACTTGGAACAAAACATACAGTAGAACCATTGACAAAATTACATAGAACATAAACAAAATTACAAAGGGTACTTGATCAAATCTATCTCTCTGTGAGAACCCTTGAAGTTTCTATGTTGAGCGCTGCAACTAACACTTGTAAATTTACATCCAGTTACATATTTTACAACAGTTCCATTTTGTGGCAACATGAACAGATGGGATTTTGAACTTGAAACAGAGAATAAACTGTCTACTTGTCTTCTGCCTCTTTTTTTAAACAAGCCATGCGGTCAGTTCACTAATCAGACAAAAATAAATTAATAAAAATGTAAAAAAATCTACAAAAATCTCTGAAAACTCTCCCTATCTGAGCTAACGTCACTAGTCATGTAGCTATTCTCTCATCCGATGAGCTGCTTTCATCATTCATCAATTTTCATCAAATTATATAAATGAATGTGACTGGATAAACTGCAACAGTCTCTGTTACATGTTAAGAGAGTTAACATGTTTTAATAATAAAGAAATAATAATAATGTGATGAGAAGCTAGACTGACCTCCTGTTCGGGTTTATTTGCTTCTCCATGGTCACGCACTGCTGGCACCTCCAACCTCTGTCCACAAAAACGATCAGCAATATTATAGCAAATCAACAATCTTTAGACGGAGTGGTATACAGCCATGCGGTCATGATTTTATGAATTCTAGACAACTAACCTGACTTATAGATGGGCTTAAAGGAGGATTTGCTAGGATTTCTGTAGGTAGGTACGAGAAGAAAAAAAAAAAAAAAAAAAATCACAGCAGAAAAAAACAAACTCATTGACACAATGTATTAAACATCTAAAATCAATTTCAACTAGGTAGTGGTGGTGTATAGAATCTGTACCCATCTGCGGTGGTGAAGAGATGGAGCTGCTTCTGGAGGGTACAGGAGAAGAGCCTGGGGTCGGGTTGGGCGAGAGAGCTGAAATGGAACCCGATGAATGCTGAGTGGACTTGAATTAGCATGCATGACTGATGCGTTTTAGCTTTACTGTTCGGCTGCATCACTACCTGTACAGAGTTTACAGCTTTAAACCAGGCTAGAGCGGAGAGGAGAGTGAAGTAGGGTTGGCCGATATGTCAGAAATAATCATATGATACTTGAGTACATATTCACAATGCACGATATGTAGGTTTATTTGAAGAGTGCCAGCAAAATGGAGCAGGCTGTCAAAACAGTGGGATCAGTTAGATTGTTTTAATTAAAGTCTACAAATTTAAATAATGGAACGAAACAGAAAGGAAGTAGAAACCTTGGACATTAAAGTTTTTTGTCTCAAATTTCCTACTTGTGACTCTGTGGCCTTCAAAAGTGAATTGTGTCTTAATTACAAGCAATATCCATATTAGATTAGAGAATGCAACATTGCTCAGAAGGTGTTGATTCAGTTTCTGTAACAGTAATGCAACTTTTATAGCAATGGATTAAAATGTGTGTTTGTCATGCCGAAGTTCATTCTGAGTGAACGTTTATTTAGTATTTATGGAGGGAGTCTGTAGTGCGAGTGCTCGGTCAGGACGTTTTATGCTATGGGAAAGGCTTCAGGACAGAGGAGATTAAAAACAGAGGCTGGAGAGGGAATGACTGTTTACTGCTGCCATAACAAGTGAGAACATGAATGAACTTGTTTTAACATAAAATGTACGTATAAAAGTATTAAAATACAATATGTAGGTGGTAGGTAAATTACTGTGCTATAAAAGGAATAAAACACTTCAGGGTGTGCTGTTATTGAAAAATAATCAACTTTGGAGTGGCAACAGTTACTCAGCTTTGCGTATTGATTCATCGCACCACCAATCTTTGATTATTTTTCTATACAACACCAACAAGTGTTTTGTTCTTTACATATAACCTAGCCATACTACAACCTTAAGGCCAAGTTGAGAGCTGATGTCTGTAAAGCTAGTTGTGCACGGTAGTTACAATTACCTGTAGGAGACTCTGTGAGGCTGCATGTAGACCGACGTCCCCTACGGGCCAGGAAGCGATCGCTCACTTTCTTCGCCTCCTCCAGAAGCTCCAGGTTCTTCTGCCGATCCTCCTCAGACAGCTGCATCTCTGGAAGCTCGTCTTTCACCAAGTCTATCACGTGACCATCATTATCTGTCTCACACACACACACACAAGATACACGCATTATCTGGATCACCTTTTCCTAGAATATTACACCAAAGGAAACTAATCCGAGCATCATCATCATCATCATCTCAGTCCCTTGCATTTGTTTTCCCAAAATAGCCTCGCAACTGGACACTCATGTTTCCTACTTCTATAATGACCAAATATAGACAATTGCGAGGGCCTGTTCCAAATCTGTACATACTGAAGTTGTAACTCAACCCGAACATGCATTCTGACTGGAAGTTCCAGTTTCTGTAATCAGACTGTTCAGGAGTTAGAAGAAATAAAACCACATATTCGACATGTGACAAACTCTGAGATTAAGTTTGAGTAACGTACCTACTGTAGTGATTGGCCCAGAGGAGCTGGCGTTCCTCGAGAGCAGGCGTCTCGGGCTGTGCGATCTGAGACAGAAAAACATAAATATATATATTACAGTTGCCAGTTGGTGGAATAAATGGCTTCACAGGAATCCAGCTTGAGTAATAAATCAAACAAACCTGGCTTTCTCCAGTGGCCTTGGTTCCTGCTTGTTGACTTGTCTTGGCAGGACGATAGCAGGAGGCAACAGGGTTACGCTCACTAGCTTGGATTCGACTGGCATAACCTGAAAAATGCAAAATCGCACTTAATCTAATACACACTGATCAATGAAATGTTGAATCCTTGGATCAGAAGCGCAGCTCGGTCAGTAGTTCGACTGTAATTCAAATGACAGGTTTATGTTAATATGTATAAGTTGACAAATTGTTGACATTTATGGAAGGAGTCTCTAGTGGCGGTGATTTGTAACAGTCAAGCGAAAGTCTTCAGGACAGAGGAGTTTGAGCATTCCAGTTTCTTAGTAACATAAGCTGCACTTTTCTTCTTTTTCCTTATTAATTTTAAGAGAGGAAGAATAAGGAAAGCATCTTTCTGTTTTTCTAATATGGTTTGTAAGGCCAGCAATGTAATTAAAAGGCTGTGCACAACAACACTGGTCAAAAAGTGAACGTCTTTTATACAGAAGAAACATTCTGCCTGGTTACAGCTCTGGAGTGCATGAAATGCTTTCAAAGAATTTGGTAGCAGTTTTAAAAAGTGTCAGATAAGGGATCTATTGGCCATTCTATTGATCTATTGTCATTAGGATTGATGGGTTTCGGACTTGTAATCCCAACGACAGGACAAAAGCTTTTCTGTTGTGCCACTTGGGAGCGAGAATATTGTTTTAACCTTCCCCAGAACTTCCACAGAAAGACGAAACTTAAATTCCCACAAGACAAAACACACAAACTCATTTGTCTCATGAGAAAACCAGCTCACATCTGCTTCGATCAGAAGGTTTGTGACAATCTACACTTATTTCCTTTCTGCCCCAGTGAGTTCAAAGCAACATTCCTTCACAAGAAAGTTCAACATTCTCTATACAAGGTCTGTTGTAGTTTTAAATCCTCTGATAATTAATAATATAGAGATCTCCATCACTGCACAGCAGGTTTGAAACACGACCTCCCAACAGCGAGCATAATTCTGCCATCACATACAGAGGAGAGCCACTTTTATTTGTTTTTGCCTTAAAGTCAGAGATTAGATTTTGTGAGTTTAATATAGTCCCGGAGTGGAATCTTATCTGGGTCCTGAACTTTATGGGCATGTGTGTGGGATGTTTCTATTCTTTCATGAATAATGCAGTGGCTTTAATGAAATGTTTCTGAAGAGGAACAGAATGGTCAATCCTGACGTTTTCCTGGAATACAGAGACAACATGACAGATACGTAGGAAGCAAAATATAATGGGGCTAATAAAGTCAGCCTCAAGGTCCAGAATGAACAGGTAAAGAATGCAGTGGGAATATTTGGGTGATGGAAATGGCTGAAAGTACTCTCAGGGCTAAAAGAATGGGGCACAAATACAAAAGTGATGCAGATTATTCAGATTAACAAATTCATGTTAATACACAACCCAGCTTCTTGATGGTACAGCCATCATTTGTGGGAGGTTTTGAAAGCTGAATGTTAACTCATCCATGTGTAAATAGAGTTCTACAGTTTTACCCTTAACATTTCAGTATTTGGAAAAATAATTCTAAAGCAAAATTTAGAATCTTTATTAAATTTTGCTTCGTGTTCTATTTATTCGTTAACTTTTTATTTATTTCTTATATAAAACTCTACATTTCAGGCACTTTTCCCCTCCGGAGTGTTTTTAGTATGTAGTAAAATGAACAAGAAATTCCTTGCCAAATTTTTTTCATAATCACAAGAGTATATTGATAAATGCCAATCAAGCATAAATTATGTAAATCAATAAATTATTGATTTACATTTAGCCACACCCACAAAACTCCATAAAAGGCAAATGCAGAGAGCTGAAAACAACAAAATGACAACTGAACAGTGAAAGAGTGCCTCCAAAGCGTGCCATGTGCTAAATCTTCCAGTAGAGCAGCCCAGCCATTGCAGGGAGTCGGCTACCATAGGCACATACGCCTGTTAAACACGTCCTACTATTACAGGGTGCCATTACTTTTATCCTAATTGAACAGCTAGTCTTATTTGTCCTAATTTGGGGATTTGTTTTGGTAACTCATGAAGGATTATACGATTTGAAGCCAATTAACATAGGATCACATTAGAGAGTCTCCGTGTATATATATGGAAACAAGAACAAACGTAGGACTCCGAACTTTCATGTAAATGCTCCTGCGAATGATTTACAAATAAAGGCCTTCGTATCCAATCTGACAGAAGAGGCCAAACGATGACTTTGAGCTCATTATAATCAGCAGCTAATGACAAAAAAGGAAAACATTTCAAAAATGAAAAGGTAACATGTCATAGCACTGGGAAAAAAAGGGCTAAATTAAGCTTGCAGATTAAACATGACTCATTTTTTCCCTCCACCAAGCAGCAGGAGATTTCAGCTCTGCATTATTATTTACCTCTTATTTAAGCTAATGTAAACACTCTGCAAGATCTTGAGATGGACTTACGGAGGACGGGGAGCTGGAGGCGCTGTCGATCTCCTCAGGAGAATCTTCTTCCTCCTCAGGCAGGGTGGGCATGGTGGGGGCGGTCGGATGGCGAGCACGAGTGTGAGGGAAAATGAAAGGTGTGTGACACTCCGGTACAGCGAGATGAAAAGACCTCGGAGAAGCTGGTTTAACCGGAGATCCTACTGTTCCACATTCAGCAGAGATTTCCTTCTGCAGGACGACATCATGTCACACAGATATATAAACCGAATGGATTCTGCATGGTTTTAAGTTAGAGGGCATGACATGTTTATGTGCCGAATACTGGCAGCCTTCGCATTTCTCCCTTATCCAAAAGATCCATCGCTCTGCACCCACCAGAGGAGCCTGAGAGGAAATGGTTTCTCATGCAAAACTGATGCTGATCCCAGATACGTCCCTACCGCCAGTACAGTACATGCAGTGCCGAGAATGAAAATGATATGTATATCCAAAAGTAACATGTAGAACATGGCTATGAATCACAGATTCTTTCTTCCTGATACACACGATCCGTAAATTCCCTAAACAGGCATTCCCTGTGCAGGAGTTCCAGGACTCCAATACTATGTTTATAAAGCCATAAATGTGTTTTAATCACATATCTCCATTACAGTGTTCCACATAAAATAACTCCTGCAAAGCTTTCTCGAAGACGGAGCTCGAAGAATGAAAGCCAAATTGGGAGACTACTTCAAACTCCCAAAGGAACGAATTCCAGAATCCATTACATCTATTTTCATTTCATCCGAGCGCTACAAAAGCTATCTTTGGGTTCCTGTTAATCCAAACAAAAAAGGAAGACACTGTTTCTGTTTCTGTGTTCTTAGAGACGGAAAGATAGGGAGAGAAAACGCGAGAGAGAAGGAGTGAGACCGTTTTAGAGAAAGATAAACACTTAAATTAACTTCCTATAGCAGAAACCCTTTAGAGAATTCACAGGAAAAGGAATTTAGGTCCCAGCATTTAAATAATAGCAATTCAGAGCATGAGTGAAAAATTTGACCCATTATCCTAAAATGAAATAATGCTAACTCATTTCCCCTCAGCCTGGAATTTCTAAATCTTTCATATATCCACCTAGATACAAAATAACAATTAGGCTTTTTATAAAAGACAGAGTCGAAAAGAAAGTGCTCAGCTCTCTCGATTTTTATTTCGTTTTGGTGTTGTCATGTCCACTTCTCATTTTTTCCCTGCAGAACAGCACTGATCTACACCTTTCTGACCTTCTCTGTTCTTGATTAACTAGTCAGATGCCTTCGTTTTTCTGAATCACATCTGCTGAGCTAGTAGACCTTAAAAGGAAAAAGAACCAGATTATGATTATCGAATCAGAAACAGGAACGTCCAAGCCTGCGGGGCATCACACCATTCAACACCATCACCTTTCAAACAAAGATTATAATGATCGCAGGTCAGCTGGAAAGCAATCCCGTATCTGCTACACTTTCTAACCATAGTGCAATGGGAGGTCACTTACAGAACACACAGTCCAGACGTAACTTACACGGATGCACTCACTTCCGAAAAATATGGCCTTCACAATGCTAATTAATACAGCACATGCTAATTCTTTCCTGTTTATCCTGTTTGTGACAGACAGTGATATGATCACGTTACAGGAATTTATTTACATTTAACTACAATCATGGCATTGTGGTGCTCTAGCAGCCGCAGTTGTCATTTAAATCAGCAGTTTAATCCGAATGAGGATGTAAGCTTTAGTTTACTTTCTTTTTCCCAGTAGGTGAATTAAAATTGTATAGTTTACAAGACTTATTAAGCATCCATCATTTGGTTGATCTCTCTCTGCAATGCAGTACCAAAGTTTCCTATTGGATCCTGTTTTTTGGTACCAAGCTGGCAACAAGAGAAACCAATAGTACCTGGGTAGCTAGCAGAAGTGTTCATTGCCAGTTTTTACACACACCACGTCACACAAATACAAGATCATTCTCTCTTAGAAAAAAAGATTCTTCAGGGGTTTATTAGCTAATTAAAAGTTCTTTATGAATGTATTAGCTAATTGAGGGTTCTTTATGGATATATTCACGAATTGTATGTTCTTCATAAGTTTATTAGCTAATTGAGGGCTTTTTATGTGTTTATTTACTAACTGAGAGTTCATTTGCTAATTAAGGGTCTTCTATGGGTTTATTTGCTAATTGAGGGTTCTTAATTGGTTTAGTAGCCAATTGAGGGTTCTTCATGGGTTTATTGGCTAATTGAGAGTTCATTTGCTATTTAAGGGTCCTCTATGCGTTTAGTAGCCAATTAAGGGTTCTTTATGGGTTCATTGGCTAATTGAGGATTCTTTATGAGTTTATTCACTAATTAAGGGTTCCTTATGGGTTTATTTGCTAATTAAGGGTTGCCAGATTGTAATTAAGGGTTCAACTTGTAACCCCTTCTAACAAGGAAGTGCTCTGTAAGAAAACACTCTCCAGTTCACTTCTCTCCATTAGTAAACACTCTATATAGATCATTTTATATTTATTAATTTACCCGACACCTTTATGAGGATTAAGAAGCTTAGTGACGGTTCACAACCTTCTGATTAGTAGTACAGAGAACTGCTGCACAACCAAAGAACCCTTAAACGTTCTAATGGTTAAATGTACACAGACCATGGTGTTCTGAGTTCATTTCATTTAATACATTTGCCTATATATATCCATATATACTAGAAACATGAAATCAACAGAGAGAAATGGAAAAGACCTGAGCAACTTTTTGGAAGACATTGTGAAAGACAGTTAAGATAAACAAACAGTTTACAAACAAAACTTTAATTTCCAAGGTGCTCTTGTAAGGTATAAATTTAAGAAGAAAGACCCCTAAAAATACAACATAATGCTTACCTTTAGTGCTCCAGCCGGTTCTGTGGTCTGTACCTGACGGATGTGAGCACTTCCACCTTTATATTCATCAGAACTTTGTCTGTTCCCGGATTCTGTGGTGCAGCACGTCCACTTTGTAGTTGAATCCTTTACGTTCTTGTTTGTCTCTTCTTGGCTTCTTACACTGGTTCCTGATTCTTCTTTCCAGCGTCCACTGCTCTTTGATGCTCCTTCACTTAAATCGAAGTTGCGTGTTTGGAAATTTTGCTCACACCGCTCTGGTTTTGGAGAGCACCTTTTGTCTACACACTCAAAGACCTCGTACTTGGTACTGGGTCCTGATTCTGAACTTCCAGAACTTGCTGACTCTTGGCTCCTTCCTGAGTCGTCCTGCTTATGGTTGGGATATCTGTTCTCCTCTAGCTTGAGGGTTTGATGATCAGCTTCTTCTAGTGTAACTCCACTATTCTTCCTTTCTTCAGACTTTATTAGAGTGTCGTCATCATCGCCTGGTTCCTCTGACCTGAAGTAGAACCAGGAGGAAAATATTGGCCTTTATAAATACTAAACAGACCTTTACTAGAAGCAGTTCATCATTGTGTGTAATAACGGCGGAGAACATATCCTGTTGTATAATCTAAGCAACAAAAACATGTCCTTGGTCAATGTGACACATGGGCCTTTCATTCCAAACTAAAAGCACTCGCAATTTTAGCAGGAACTCGTAGAGAGAGCCCCTAGTAATTAATCGGAGCTTCGGTGGGTGACAATGTAAACTCTGGCGTTTCTGCACAGTCTCACCTCTTTGCAAGGGGATTTTACATAAACACACACACGACTCATCCTGCAAGAACTGGGAGAATGTAAACACTGACCCGGCTCCATTCTCCTGTGTGTCATGGTGCGTTCGCTCCTCGCAGGCAGCGCTTGGGGAAGTTTCCGGAACAGGACCGTAAGCAGCAGGACTGTAAGCTGGTGGGTTTTGTTTGTTAACCGGTCCCACAGGAAGATGACCTAAACAGACAGGAACCAACATTAAGATAAGCATATTTCCCTGCAGACGATATGGTTTTATTCCTTTTAGCATGCCTCACTAAAACTAAGCAGACGTTACACTGAAACAAGCGAACACTTAATTTCTGAGAATATGATGATGTGCAGTGCAGTACCTGAATTAGAAGAAGAAGAATCTGAGAGAACAGCGCTTTCACACTTCACCACTGATTCAGACGAGTCATTCAGAGTTCGGGACGTATCATCTGTGTCCTTGGATGTGCCCTGAAACACAGATGCTTTTGGGTTCCACTGGGATCTTCAAAACAAGTCCAAAAAACATTCCTGTTCTTTTTCTTTAGTAGCTAGTGATAATCTGGATTGAACGCTGATACAAGAACAAAGCCAGAGAACAGAGAGAAGCACCTTAAAGTGCACCAAGATCCAAGATGCATTCTTAGGGCTCATCTAGCCCAATATTTTCTTTTAACAAGAGGATCTTAGAACCATTAACCTTCAAAAGAGGGAACAGTATTAAAACAAAATGTCTTCTTTGAACAGAGAGATTTCAAATAACATTAGGTCCATGTATTATTTATACACCTACTTGTTTTAGAGTTATTGGTTTTTGGATTAAATTCAATTCAAGTGACCATTCAAACATTTTAATAACTACAAGTACTCTATAATAAATGTAACAACTTTGGTAATGGTGGATTGTGATTTCTATCACTTTAACAGACTTTTTTCAATTTCTTCCATCAGTTTAATAACTCATAACTCTCCAAGTCACAGACCGAGGTTTTTCATACACATTAGCATTATGACTGGTACTACCATTTACATTGATTTTATGACTGGCACTAGCCTTTACACTACTGTTATGACTGGAACTAGCACTGTCACTAGCATTATGATTGCAACAAGTATAGTATTATGACTATACTTTGTCTCGCTAGTCTTATGACTTGAACTAGTGCTCACATTCAGCTTATGACTGGAACTAGTGTTCAAATTAGCATTTTCATAACTGTGACTGTAAAATTAGCATTTTATGACAGGAACTAGAAGTCACAATCGTTAGGACAAACTAGCATTCAAATTATCGTTATGCCTGGAACTAGCAATTATGTTGGTGTTAGTGGTTGGAACTAGCACTCACGTTAGCGTTATTACTGGAACTAGCACTCACATTAGGCATATGACTGGATGTAGTGCCCACATTAGCGTTTTATGACAGGAGCTAGCAGTAACTTTACCATTATGACTAGAACTAGCATACAAATTAGTTTTATGACTGGAACTTGTGGCTATGTTAGCATTAATATATGTGAACTAGTGCTCTCATTAGCATTATGACTAAAACTACCATTTACCTTAATGTTATGACTAGAACTAGCATTCTCACTCTTGACTGGAACTAGATTAGTGTTTGTACAACTAGAACTAGAGCTCAATTTAGCGATATGACCTGATCTAGGAGCCGTGTTAGCATTAATTACTGCAACTAGACTGCCTGTTAACATCATGACTGGAACTGGTATTATGAGCGAGTCAAAAGAGGAGCCATTTTCTATTGAACTAAGTATTTATTGAGAATGTTAGCCCAAATGTTAGCTAGCATGCTAAAGAACTCATACAAAACAGTATAGTCCAATATACGTGATCTTATAAGGAAACATGGCTAGATACTCAGAGCAGCTGGAGAGGAAACATTAGCTAAGCTAATTAGTGAGGAGGTTATAGTTAGCGCAGTGCTTTTCTTCAAATAGTTTAGCATCGTTAGAACAGAATTCTGGATTTATTTACAAATTAACTAAGGACAAAATAAAGTGTTGTTTTGAGTTCACATCAACTGATCAAATTTACCTTTGTGCATTTAAATTTTTAGCATTTATGGGTGTTTTTTCTTGCTGAACTGCCCATGTCATTTTCAAAAAAAAAAAAAAAGCCAATATTTTACTTCCTGTTATAATATTGGGGCTGGTTATACAGCCGACCATATGACCCTAATATTTCATTTTGATCCCGTCATCTCAGACAGTGGAAATTTTGGCCCAGACTTGCCGACCATGCAGGAGCTCTGTATTTTAACTAGTTGCTCACATATATGCTCAAACATCCCTATAAAACAGCACAAGAGCCAATTAACATATGAATATGGACTGAGTGACAGTTGCGGAGGTGTTGCGACAGCTAAGTTACTTTCCGATATTAACCGACATCCTGGAAGCCCCGCCCCTTCCCCTTATCTTTTGGCCTGTGGACTCATCATGACTCGATGTTCCTGCTTGAAAGATGTTCTGACGGTCAAGGTAAATGGAGAATGTTTAGAGTTCATTAATGTGAAATAAAATCTATAAAATGTTCAACTTTATGTTAATGTCTAATGTTAGCTATCCGTTAACTACATTTCCTATAATTTTGACAGAAAAAAAGATCACACAGTAGTGAGAGGACTTTATGTAAAATGTTCTATACATGTTTACTGTGTTTTTACTGCCCCTGTCTCAGGGGGCAGGTTTGTTGGTCCATCCAGCTCATTTTATATAAATTATGCCTTCGATGATGAAGCATCTTATTTTATTCCCAAGTACATGCTTTATGGCTGCCCCAGAAACAGCATTTCAAGAGTGTAGAGTTTGCAGACAGCAGCATGTTGACCCAAAGTGTAATCAAATCACGTCTGTGCCTTTGCTGCCGATGCTGCGTTCTCTCTCTCTCTCTGTGTCTCTCTCTCTCTCTCTCTCTCTCTC
>JAQQZU010000007.1:21356901-21381138 GCA_030068025.1 Parauchenoglanis punctatus | reverse complement strand
GGCACCCTGGGTGACCCGGGGATCGAACCCAGGACCTTCTTGCTGTGAGGCGACAGTGCTAACCACCGCACCACCCATGAAATACATAACACAGTATATATTACAGAGAACGGAAAAATTTTCCGGGAAACTTTCAGCTGCAAAACGATATCCCGTTAACTTAACCATCATTAATGATGGACAGATTGTTATGGTAACGATACATTTGGACAGGCCTGGATGCTTGAAAATGATTATCCAACTGTAGACACTGATACTGAAATTCCACTCATGTGTGACAAACTTACGCTAGTTGACCAGCAGTTAACTAGCCAGCTAGCTAGCATATCCATGTGAGTGAGATTTAAAAATTGCATATTAATGTACAATACATTTCCATATAGATATCTATAGAGTTATAGATCCATTTGGTCATTAAGCATTAAAATAAATCATTTATTGTTTTATACATTTTAAGTGATGTACAAAGGGGTTTTGTTTTTTGGATTTAGGAGTGTAACAGACCAGTGAATGCCTGTTAGCCTGAGCTCTGCTGGTTTTCTCTTGGCTTTCTCTCAGCGTTCGCCGGGTTTCATCCAGCTCCTCAGCCAGAGATCGAGCTCTTCCTGCACACAGCTGGGCACTGAGGAGGTTAAACACACGACACACAAGAAACACTGAGGTGTTTGCTACTTTTGTAAGGGTGAGGAAAACACTGAAAATGATGCAGCACCTTGCTAGTTTGCTGCGAAGCTCTGAAACATCCATCATCAGCTGAAGGTTGGTTTCCTCACACTGAGATATGCTCCTCAGCAGGGTGCTGTTCTGTCCTCGGAGTCTGTGCCGAGTGTGCTTCAGCTCCGCCACCAGGCCCAACAAATCACCCGTGTCACTGGAGCCATAAAAAAAAAAAAAAAAAAGCACAGCACCAGCCAGAATACTGTTATACAGCTAATCATGATTAACACACACCATACAAGTTTTATACCACAGCACTGTTGAATTCTTGATTCTTAGAAAATTGCTGTGTTCTATAAGAGGAATAAAACTCCAGGATGTGCCGAGCAGTAACGCCACGTCATCACAACACCCAATCCTTGGTTATTTTCCTGTAACAGCATGATGCACAGGGTTTTGTTCTTACATGTAAGATACGAAATAATTTTACTAACCAATGATATTCGTTTTGATCTGTAAATGTAGTTTCAGCCGGTGAAGGAAAAAACCCAGCACCTACGAATACAACAGCATTAAAACAACCTTCAACCCACAGCATTTTATATAAAGCTTATGGTCATTTGCATAATTATTGGTACCCATTGTGAAAACACAAAACTTTGCATCACATACCATGAGAGACATGTTTAAAATAGTGTCTGTTTATCATTTTCACTTTGGTTTAATTGTTTAAAAATTATTGGCACCCTTACAACAAATACCTTGTAAAGCCTTTCTGAGAAAAAGATGGAACCTCCTCCTGTCATGTCTAACAAGGTTGGAGACACTTAGAGGGAATCTTGTTGCAGAACATATAACTTCTTTTTTTGGTGTATGTGCATGTCCTTTTTATGATCACAGGTTTTCACTACGGTTCTAATAGAGAAACTAAGATTGAAACCATTGCAACAAAAAAAAATTATTTTGTGTTTAAGAATTTCTCCATCCATCCATCGGCAACCAGTTTATGGACTAAAATATTTTGGTATGTAAAACTACCCTTGAAGCACCAGCAACAAAACAACCCCAAAGCATTAATAATTATTCATATGCTATCATCTATTAGTGTCATTGGTACATTTTCATGCATATGGACCTACTTTGCAGGTGTTAAAAGGTTTTTGTGTTCATCTGATCATGACAAAAGTGTTGCTCCAATGAGGCGTGGTTTATGTTCTTTCTTTGCTCTCAGGACGGACTTCTTCCATGTGACTCTCTAGTTATGGAAAGGTTAAGATTCAAACACTTTTACCACATTCCATATTTTTGTGGAGAGTCTGGGCTGAATACGCTCATGCATCTTACATCCTACTTCTGGCTATTTTTCTCTTGAGACGACCATCTGTCTCTTTTGTGTCGAAAGCTTTTTTATCTTTCACCAAAGCGATGGAAATGCAAACTGTTTTCCCAGGAAGAATTAGTTTTCCAGGAATTACAATCAGAGACAAGTTGAGTGAGCTTAAGTATGTCGGATTTGAAAATACAAATTTAACTGTTAGTCATTCTGTTGAATGAGTGGGTGCCAATAATTCTGAATAACATTGACAGTATTTGATTACAAGACTCACTGTTCCCAGTTGCTTTGCAAGAGTCTGATCCTGATGCCTGGTAGCCATCATCAAATAATCTGTAAGTCAATGGAGACGTTCTTCTCAAACGCTAAAAGTTTCAGCATTGAAAAAATTCCAGAAAATCTAAATTTTAACAGTTTATTATTCCACAAATTAATTCTTCCAAATAAACTGTGACATTTATTGTTTTGAGGAAAAAGTCATCAAATGGAGACTTCCTTATGTAGAAAGGAATGTATTTTCCACGTGTAGCGGTGTCTCACCCATCCTGGCTGCACTGAGAGATCCACTTCCTCATGGTGTTGTGAAATGTTTCTCTGTCGACTCGTGGATCTCGGTCCTCTGGGTCCAACATGTGCTTCAGGACAATCAGCTTGTCCTGTCCACCGCTGTGACCCGTCATAGCCTGTAGAAACTGGACCACAGTGGAGGCCAGAACTTCTCCTGTTGAGAGAGAAATTCTCAAAAGTCCATGACTAAAAATGTCCTGTCAATTTCAAGGCACATAAGAGAGCCTACCTTGTCCTGCACCATCACATGCCTCAAATGTAATGTTCAGCAGCTCTTCTTCTGAAAAGCCATTCATGTCAAGGTGGTCACATAAATACCTATCGCCGAGTCTGAAGTCTAAAACAGAGTTTTGAAAATCATAATCATCATTATCATCATAAATAACAAAGATTGATTTGGAATCTAAAACACCAGAGTCTCAGCTCTACCTAAAGAGAGTGATGCAGCATCTGTCCTGCTTTCTCTTACTTCAAAATGAATGAATTTCAAAATGTGAATGGTGTCAATAAAAAAACAAACCTACTTTCAGTGTCTGAGTGCAGCTGGGAAAGTTCAGCTGATGAAGTTCCCGAGTCGATGGACAAACTCAAAGCGCTGTATCTGTGATGTTCACCATCCTGCACATTATTCTGCTGTGAAGGAGAGTTAGACTCACCATTTTCAGTTTGCTGATAGGCTAAAATCTCAGGAGCATTCAACCCTGCGTTGACATTTCCTGAAGCCATGACCACTGGGAAAAAAACAAAACAAATGCTGTAGCATTATAATAAATAAATCTTTGACAAGTCAGCATGAGACGGAAATGGGATTGCATTTTAATTCAAACAAAAAGGATCATTTAAATGCCTTCGATCTTTTTCATACTCTCAAGCATCATTGAAACGGAAATGAGGCTTTAAGAACACTCAATGCAAAGACACAACTTTGGTATGCTTTATTTCAGGAGAATTAAACTCTCCAGAGGCTCTAGAGAGTGAATTGTACATGAATCAAAAGAACCACAGCTTCTGAACAGGTTTATGTTTTCTCTCCTAATCAAACCCCTAATTTCTGTCAGGAAAGTCTTGGTAATTAACTGGAGAGTTAAATCAGGTGTGTTCAATAAGGAAGGATGATAAACTTTGCATCATCGTGGCCTTGAGGTTTTCTTTTACACTTCTGTTTTAGAGTAAAACACCTCTACAAAATCCATGACCCTGACATCCTGAACGTGGCCTGCAGGAATATATAACACTTTGACTCAACTCCAATCCAAGGGGAAATAAAGTCTGTACACACATACCTTTTAGTTGACCATTATCCTCTTGAAACCTTCCATTTTATCTTCAGTGCACTCTGTCCAGTCACCAAAGAAGAATATGCCAGATATATGATTGTGAGCAGCATTCTGTCTGTGCTATTAAAATAGAAAGCTAATCTGAAGAGATGCTTTGCTTGTCCTCATCTCGGCACACACATCAAGTCCAGCTGACATGACCAGCCTCCTCCTCCTCCTCCTCCTCCAGCACCCCTTCGACCCCCCCACTTCTCCCCCCACCTTCGGATTCATAACAGTACACAATGTCGTAATGGACCATTGTAATGAACACAACTGTGGTTTTCCATATCAAATGATTCTGCTTGGACGATGCTGGGCAGTAATCAGGCTCGCACTCAGGGCTCAAAGGCAGAAATCAACCCCAAAGAATATTGATGATGAGGAGATGCATGAGATGAGTGACGGCTGGTTGTGAGGCTAATTTCTAATATATCGATCCAGTCAGTTGTTTTAGAATGAACCTGTTAAAGTTGAGCAATACATTATAGCACAAGGTGTCATTGATAGCATAAAAATTACATGCAGTAAACTATAACACACAAATACACATGCTCATGAGTCAACATCTGTATCCATGGTTTTTTTTTTGACTGGCTTCATGTTGTTTCCTCTTAACATTTCCAAACAGCAAATGACTGATGTGGAAACCAGAAATTAAACCTTATTTTAATATCACAGAAAGAGAGTGTAGCAATGGGGTGGTGTGGGGAAACTTGAAAACAAGCCGTGCAGCAGGGACAGTTTGCAGTAGTTCAGTCTCGAAATGACAAGGGACTGAACAAGCATTTCAGTGGTCTGTGTGGATAGAAATGGACAAATCCTTCTGATGCTGTAAAGTAGAAATTGGCATGAACAGACCTAGAATCACACACTTTCACGAAATATTATTTAAAATGAAGGGTAGAACAAGTGGCTAAATATTTAGAGCACTACATGGAGAGTATAAATAGTATTATTATTTGTGTGTGTACACATTTTTACACCCTTATGAGGACCAAATGTCCTCACAAGGGTAATAAGATCTCAGCATTTTTATCTTTTGAGGACATTTGGATGGTCCTCACGATCAAAAGGTTCTTTTTATTGTTTATTTAAGCAGAAATAAGAAAAAGTAAAAGACCCAAAAAGTTTCATTTTCATTACTGAGGTTAGGGTTAGGAAAGGTACAGGTGTAGCATTAATTAGCTGCATTAATCATTATGTCAATGGAAAGACCTCACAAGTATAGAAAAACAAACGTGTGTGTGATTGTTTTCAGGACCTTTACTTTGCTGCGTTTAGCGCGCGGAAGTCGTGACACCGGAAGTACAAGACGTTGTTGTTCATATGAACGCCGTCTTCAAGCAGTAGCGACGATAAAATTAGCGAGTTAGCCAAACTGCTAATCTGACGGAAATTTGAGGATTTAAACCGTCACCATGTCTCGGGGATCCATTGAAATCCCCCTGCGGGACACAGACGAGGTGTGAAGACTTTTAGACACATTACATTAGACATTTTTTAAAAACTTTACGTGTAGCAAAAGGAGCTTTGTTGATTAGATAACTAGCCATGCTAACTCCTATCGTTAGCGCAAAGCTAACATACATTAAACCTATCCAGTGTCATGTCAGTATATTTATATTTTCATTGTAACACAAGAATGATTAAAGTGTAACTGATTAATCTGGTAGGTTATTACACTTTAATAGCAGGTTGAAGTAACGTTTGATTATTTAAAGTTATTCAGTATGTCAAAGTCTTTAATGGTATCATTTGTAATATTAGTCAAAGTCACTTTAATTAATATTTATATTCATTTGCATCCTTTATTTAGTGTTTAGCTAAATATAAAGGGCTTAGAATGACTCCAGTCTTCTATGTGATTATCATCAATGTCTAAACTAACTGTAATAATAAGATGCATAACAAGAATAATAATACAGGACTGGTGGTTGGTTAATGTACCTGATATTTGAGTAAATTAAAATAACATTGGGTTAAAAACGATTGTCGTTGTCAAAAAAAAAAGTTATAAAGGTGTCTGTTAGGACGGACTTGATATAATAATATTAATTAAGCAGAATATTAACGTTGTGATGCATGTTTATGAGTATCTTCAGATTACAGATTAATGTTATATTAACTATTAAGTGATCTTAAAATGCACTGGTTGTGGTGTTGTGTTGTTTTATCTAGTTGTTTATTTATCACTTACATTTCATAAAGAGTCTCTCTGCTATATTATTGTTTTTTTTATAAGCAAAATCTCGTCAGAATTATATGTTACGTTTATCAGCCTGTATCAATAAAGGACCTTGGAATTAAAGAAAAATCTTACAGTGGTGGTAATCATGCTAAACTATTAAAGTTATTGTATTTAATTTTGCTTTCTTGTAGTTTCGCCTGCTTGTCTAGTCACTTGACTTGAATGGATTTAATTCGTTAATGGAAATAAATTCACTTTAGTATCAGTGCTTTCCTATAAATCGTGCTCTGCTGTCCACTGCGTGACGGTCGACTCACCTTGCATCACTGTTTTTGTCTTTTAGGTGATTGAGCTGGACTTTGATCAGCTTCCTGAAGGAGACGAAGTGATCAGTATCCTGAAACAGGAACACACTCAGCTGCACATATGGATCGCACTTGCTGTACGTTATTCATTTCATTTCTTTTGCATACGAGTAAGCTCAGACAAGAATTGCAGTCTCGCGAAATCATGAAGCTGTTTCATTTCAACTCCTTCTGACTCTCTGTGTAGCTGGAGTACTACAAACAGGGGAAGACGGAGGACTTCGTGAAGCTGCTGGAGGCGGCGCGTATCGACGGAAACCTCGACTACAGAGACCACGAGAAGGACCAGATGACATGTCTGGACACTCTGGCTGCTTATTACGTCCAGCAGGCTCGCAAAGAGAAGAACAAGGATGCAAAAAAGGACCTGATCAATCAGTCGACGCTCCTGTACACGATGGCGGATAAGATCATCATGTATGATCAGGTGAGTGAATGCAGAATTACACACGGGCAGTCGTTTGGCCTGCAGAGGATACAGACGGTATTATTTGTTTTTATGTAACAGAACCACTTGCTGGGACGAGCCTGTTTTTGCCTGCTGGAAGGAGACAAGATGGATCAGGCAGACGCCCAGTTTCACTTCGTCCTGAACCAGTCCACTAACAACATCCCTGCGCTGCTGGGTGGGTAACTCCTACGCGACATCACTCACTTGGTTCTGGAGCAGGGTTCAAAACTGTTTTTTTCTTTTTTCTTTTTTTTTTTTTAAACTGGAAAAAAAATACAACAACTTAAATATTCACTACTTAAAGGTTCATTATTTATTTGTGTACAATAATATTTTTGTTTGTATTCCTGAACGTTCTACAGACAGACAACATTCAGGTTGATGTTATTTATCAGAAAAGTGTTCAGTCTAGAGAGCAGAGTTATTCATGCAGTCTGGCTGGGAGGGTCGGTCGGTGGATGTTCCCCCCCCCCCCATTTGTAACTATTATCTTGTCACCCTCACAGGCAAGGCTTGTATTTCCTTCAACAAAAAGGACTACAGAGGAGCTTTGGCTTACTATAAAAAAGCTCTGCGCACAAACCCCGGGTGTCCAGGTGAGAATTCCGTTCACCCAATAGGATTAAATAGATGTGATTATGATGGACAGGAAATTCAGCACTTTCTTTGTACTGAGAAACGTACAGAAAACCTGCCTACATCATGCTGACTTATAATAGAAGTCTAACAGCGACAGTTGAATTCCCATCAACAATACGGGAATATAATATATACAGAGTCAGCCAAAAAATGTAGAAACACTTCAGGAAAAGAATAATCTGTATAAATATTTTAATACTAAATTTATTAGACATCACAAGATTAATACAGTTACCTTTGGCCTCTACAATTACAAGAGGTGCTCAAAGTGTTGGCCGTTAGCTTCCAGACATTTGTGTGTCGAAGTGTTCCTGAAGTGTGCATACATTCTCTGTATAATGTGAATTTAAATCATTGGCATGATAGTTGTGTCCAGATGAGACAAGCTTGAGAGAAAATCTTACCAAAGCTGCTCTTATGGAGTGATCACCCTCGCAATATTTGGTCCAAAAAAAAAAAAAAAAAAAAAAAAAAAAAATTCCCAATCGGGAATTGGTCAGTAGATGTTGATTGATTTTTCCAAAACTACAGAGTTGACATTCGAGAATCCACAAATCACAGGTTTATAATAAAGCACTCATTCTAATATGCTAATATATCGTTTCTGTAGCAACAGCTCCTTCACAGGGACTTTATTATTATTATTATTAAATACACCTAATAATAAATGGATAAAAATTGTATGTTTAGCCAAACATAAAGTATGGTGGTAGATACGGTGGTGTTTTTTCGTTAGCGAATTGTTTTAACGTTTTATAATGTTGTTATGTTTGATTCTGTGCTTTGTAGACCGCCTTGTCTAAAATGAAGCGCTGTGGGAGTGACATTGCTTGTCGAATATCCACTTCCTGTATTGTAGGATTCATAAACAATGCTTGCTACTGATGTCTTGAAGTCATATTTCTTGTAGCGGAAGTTAGGCTTGGGATGGGTCACTGCTTTGTGAAGCTGAACAAGCTGGAGAAAGCTCGTCTAGCCTTCAGCCGTGCCCTGGAGCTCAACCCGAAGTGTGTGGGAGCCCTGGTCGGTCTCGCCGTCCTCGAGCTCAACAACAAAGAGGCTGACTCCATCAAGAACGGCGTGCAGCTGCTCTCCAGAGCCTACACCATCGACCCGAGCAACCCCATGGTGCTCAACCACCTGGCCAACCACTTCTTTTTCAAAAAGGTAACAAGATCGTTGAGAGAATAATGCGCAAGTAACATTATTGTTGGTGCATGGACATTTCAAATGTCTTGCTTTTTTTTATTTTTTTATTAGGATTACAGTAAAGTTCAGCATTTGGCCCTTCATGCATTCCACAACACAGAGGTAGAGGCCATGCAGGCTGAGAGCTGCTATCAGTTGGCCCGTTCCTTCCACGTTCAGGTTAGAACCCGGGTTCTTGGCGTCTGAAGTCTGTGAGATTAAATTGGGTTAAATGTGTTGAAGCGTTAAATGGCTTTATTTTTCCATGTAGGAGGACTACGACCAGGCTTTCCAGTATTACTACCAAGCCACTCAGTTTGCCTCGTCCACCTTCGTGCTGCCGTTCTTCGGCCTGGGACAGATGTACGTGTATCGGCGGGACAAAGAAAACGCGGCGCAGTGCTTCGAGAAGGTCTTGAAGGCGTACCCGAACAACTACGAAACCATGAAAATTCTCGGTTCGCTTTACGCAACGTCAGACGACCAGGAGAAACGAGACATCGCTAAAGTAATCCTCAGTTTCTACAAGTGATGAGGATTGTTAGTTAGTTTACAATAAACAAGCAGCGAGATGTTTATCTTTTGCGTCTTGGCGTTTTAGGGCCATCTGAAGAAGGTCACTGAGCAGTATCCCGATGATGTAGAAGCCTGGATTGAACTTGCTCAGATTCTAGAGCAGACAGACATCCAGGTAAGTGGATCTGCTTCTATAGGACTGTGTAATGACTTTACAAAACAAACAAACAACTCTAATCATTTTCTCCTTCCACAGGGTGCTCTGTCTGCGTATGGCACAGCCACACGTATCCTCCAGGAGAAGGTACAAGCTGACGTCCCCCCTGAGATCCTGAACAATCTGGGGGCTCTGCACTTCAGACTGGGGAACCTTGGAGAAGCAAAGGTAGAAATGGGCGATTGAATGCAGAATGTGTAATGTCAAATTTGAATAGTGTAAACTGAATGGAAGTTCTATCAGGTGAAATTGGTTATATAGAAGAATAATTGCTCAGGAAGTTCACACAGAATTTATACATGTGAGTGTACATGTCTGTGTGTGTTACCTCTGGGTTCACTGGTTTCCTCCTACCTCGCAAAACACACTAATTAGGAGAATCGGTGACTCAGAATTGCCCCTAGGTGTGAATGTGTACGTATTGTGCACTGTGATGGAGTGGCTTTCCATCCTGGGTATATTCCTACACTCGGGGCTCCTGGGATTGGCTCCAGGTCTACTGAGATGTTGACCAAGATAAAGTGCTTACTAAGGATGGAGGGATGGGATGGATCTAGGGATGCACTGGGATGGGATTTAGATGTGAGTGGGATGGGACGGTATTTGATTGGGATGGGATAGAATTGGAGATGATTGGATAAGATCACGTTGGGCAAGATTGGATGAGATGTTCTTGGGACTGGATAGGATTATTTCGGGTGTTTATTAACATCAGAGACGTATATTTCATCCATAACTCCTCTTTATGGTTCTTTTATGAAATAAAAGAAATACTTCCTGGCCTCTCTGGAGAGAGCCAAAGCAGAGGGTGAGCACGATGAGCATTACTACAACGCCATTTCTGTTACCACGTCCTACAACCTGGCGAGGCTCTACGAGGCCATGTGCGAGTTCCACGAGGCTGAGAAGCTCTACAAGAACATCCTGAGAGAACATCCAAACTATGTCGACTGTAAGAAATCCCTCGGAATCACCCTTTTTTTCGTGCATATTAGATACTCTGCAGTTCTTATACTAATAAGCTCAACCTAATTGTTGTATTTCTTATTTATGACCGTTAATAGGTTATTTGCGTCTCGGCGCAATGGCCCGTGACAAAGGCAACTTCTACGAAGCCTCGGACTGGTTTAAAGAAGCACTTCAGATCAACCAGGTACCCCTGATATTTATTTCAGAAATTCACTGATACACATGAATAAAAATAGTACATCCTTTATTCAGATATAGAATTTTTATACTAATTAGTTTAATTGGCAACATCATGCACAAAAAAAAAAAAAAAATCAGATTGTCAGGTTGTCTCTGATTGGTAGTCTGACATGTCAATCAGATGATCTTGTCCTGGTCACGTTGATTAATGAAACGTTCCAGACTGTCTAGCTTTTCTCAAAGTATGGTTCGTGAGATTCTGCTCAACTTTGTCACATCACTCTCACCACCTACTTTGTGTCACGAACAGTAGCTCCGCCTCCTGTTGGTCTGGAATGTCAGCTCACATTGACAAGTTACGATGAGTAATGAACGTCGTGGCCTGCGTGACCTCCAGGTTAATATCATGTCTGTATGTCATCGCAGGATCACCCAGACGCTTGGTCACTGATCGGAAATCTCCACTTGGCCAAGCAGGAGTGGGGTCCTGGCCAGAAGAAATTTGAGCGCATCCTGAAGCAGCCATCTACTCAGAATGACACGTACTCCATGTTGGCGTTGGGTAACGTGTGGCTGCAGACACTACACCAGCCCACGCGGGATCGAGAAAAGGTGTGAGATTCTGGGTTGGTTCTGGGTTTACAGCTTAATGCTGCGAGAATGCGTAGCGGGTCGTTCCGTCTTCTCAGCTCATCTTTTCTTGTTGTTTTTTTTTTTTTTTTTTTTTTTTTTTTTTTAAATAGGAAAAGAGGCACCAGGACCGAGCTTTGGCCATTTATAAACAAGTGTTGAGGAATGATTCCAAGAATCTGTATGCTGCCAATGGTATCGGTATGTAATCAGCAGTTCCTGCATATTAACGTGCACATATTTATTCTGAACGTCTTCTAAATTAGTTAGTTAGTATGCTCTGTTTACGGGTCTATTCAGTGTTCTAGGCAGTTAACGTTTAGCTCAGCATGTGAGCAGAATGGTTTTTATTCTCCAAAGATCCTTACTTCTTTATAGATTTCATTGTGAGTCTAATTTTAGTCAGTACTCCTGATTGGACAAAAGTCAGTAGCTCGAGTGCCGAGGACATGAACGTTACACATCTTTGCTGCTCTCTCTCTTTTTTTTTTTTAAACTTGATGCACTACTGTGTTGTGTGTTTTTTATTTACCCAGGAGCTGTTTTGGCCCACAAGGGCTATTTCCGTGAAGCACGTGACGTGTTTGCGCAGGTCCGGGAAGCCACGGCGGATATCAGTGACGTCTGGCTGAACCTGGCGCACATTTACGTGGAGCAGAAGCAGTACATCAGCGCTGTGCAGATGGTGAGAGACAAAAGCACAGCAAACTCGACTTCAGTGACGGTCATGAGAATATGAAACCGCTTAGGTTTGTCGTTCTCACTTGTTTTTGTGTCCTAGTATGAGAACTGCTTGAAGAAATTCTACAAGTATCAGAACACCGAGGTGCTGCTGTACCTGGCCCGAGCGCTGTTCAAGTGCGGAAAGCTGCAGGAGTGCAAGCAGATGCTGCTGAGGGTCAGTCCGCTAACAATACAACGTGATACAGTTAATAGAACGGCGTTTGTGTATTTAAATGCAGTAATTCTTGTTTTGTTATATATTATCCTCTTACATATTTTGCATATTACTATTTACATTTGCATCCTGGAACTTGTTTGGCTCTTACATTTGATGACACAATAACGTCCAACACTAACGCGGTAGTATTTCAGTTAGAGCATCAGCTGCTCCCTAAACGACTTCAGCAATAATGACAATTTTGGCATCAGTCTGCTCAAATGAATTAAAAGCTTTTAAAGTCAGTCTACAACAGTATATAATCACAACGTAAATATCAATGCTGATTATTGTTGATGATGATGTTTAGTGCTGTTATATCATTTTAATCAAATTGAAACGGAAAAGATTATTATTTGTGTTTTATAATGAGGCTAAAGCATGTTTTAGCATTCTTTGAGAAAACAGTGGAGTAAAAATAAATCTGAAGATGACGTTTATAAACATTTGTATTTTTGTTTAGGCCCGTCATGTGGCTCCCAGCGACACGGTGTTGATGTTCAATGTGGCCTTGGTGCTGCAGCGGCTCGCCACGCTGGTACTGAAGGACGAGAAGAGCAACCTGAAGGCTGTGCTGAGTGCGGTGAAGGAGCTGGAGCTCGCTCACAGGTACGTGTTGCGTAGCAATCCTTTACAAAACAGAGAGCAAAAGACAGAGGAGCAGAGAAAATGGAGTCCTCAAATATTAGGAGATTTTATAAGGGGATGCTGAATTAAAACTTACGAAAATTTTGATATAACTAAAAATAATGTGGCTGAATTGAGGGATCACAAGTTTTTTTTTTTTTTTTTTTGCTTGTCTGCCTGCAAAACTACAGCAAAGACAAACACCAATTATATTTTATTTGCTAACTGATCATAATAAATCTAATCTAGAGTGCAAGCTAGGCTAATCAGTTAACTGATAGTAGCTAGGACTAGTGAGGGAAGTGGGTGTTGGGGATTAAAGGTGCAGTTAGTAATATTTATCGCAAGGATAGAAATCAAAGGTTAGAAATGCAATACATTTGGATAGATTTGTAATTTCAGGCTTCTCTTTATACCTCTCTGGCCTGAAAATTAGCTCTACCTCCCAGCTAGAACATAGCTGCTCTACCCTGACCTGCCCCATTTCCATATAAGGCAAGGGGGTGGGGCCAGTTCACGATGAAAGTTGTGTATTCACAGATAAGAGTGCATTAAATATGACACCTCCTTTAATAAATATCCTCATATCCCTTGTCCGTTTGCAGGTACTTCAGCTACCTCAGTAAAGCCGGAGACAAGATGAGATTTGACTTGGCACTGGCTGCAAGTGAAGCAAGGTGGGGTTCAGACGGTTAATCATGATTGCATGATGATTCACCGCTGTTTGTCAGGAGCTCTGCGATCCGACCCGGGCTAAACTGATGTAGAATGTGTGCTGTCGTTGTAGGCAGTGCTCTGATCTGCTGAGTCAGGCGCAGTACCACGTGGCCCGTGCCCGTAAACAGGACGAGGAGGAGAAGGAGCTGCGAGCCAAGCAGGACCAGGAGCGAGAGTTGCTGAGGCAGCAGCTGCTCCGTGAACAGGAGGAGAAAAGGGTCAGGGAGGCTGAGGAGCAGAAGAAGCTCCTGGAGCAGCGAGCGCAGTACGTGGAGAAGACCAGGAACCTCCTCACCTTCACTGATGAGATGAAGGAGTCGGCGAAAGAGAAGAAGAAAGCAGGAGGCAGCGGACGGGTCAGTCTTAACTTTTTACAATTTCTTTAAATTACGTGGACTTGTATCATTTTTTTAAACGATGTCCTGCGGAGGCTTGATTTTTATAGAAGCAGCATGTAGTGCTCAGGAACCTCGGCTGCCTCATCATGTAAGGAATAAAACCTGAGTGATGTTGGAAAATAATCAGCAATTTGCCACTGCTACGTTTTTATTATTTATTAATTAATGACATGATGAAATAGATTTTTTGTCCATTTAGAGTTATATTTAATGTTTTGGAGTGCCTGCAAAACAAGGTAGTTGTTTTTATCACTTGTTGGAGCACCTGGAAGCAGTTGTTCCCTTTAATAGCTTCTGGTATTTGAAATGATTGGACAAAAAAATGCAGCTTGTCATGTTATCAGGAAACCGCAGAATGCAAGGTTAATTCAAATTATGATCAATAATTAAAATTGCTCTGACAACAGCCTAACTCCACCCTCTTTCTTAAACGACATGGCATGGGAGCTCCTGTTTATTGGGAAAAGGGGTGGGGATGAAGTTGTACTCTGGTTGAGGGCGGAGCTAAAAAGGTTGTCCATATCCAAGTTACTAATTCCTCTTCTTATTTATCAGCGTAAGAAAGGAGGCGAATATGACGACTTTGTCAACGACGACTCCGATGAAGAGCTGCCCATCAAGAAGAAGAAGAAGAAGGCACCTCGCAGCGGGAGTGAACAAGAGGAAGAAGATGGAGAAGGGGAGAAGAGGGCACGGAAGAAAAGGAGGAGGTGAGGAGAACGTGACGGCGTGTGTTTTTGTTTTAGCGAATAACTAATATAATTGCACTCTTCTATAATTAGACGTACATAGATGAAGTGAAAATACAAAAATAAGCATAAGGTGACGAAGAGACATTTTTAAATGCTTTTTAAGAAGGTGCAGAGTTTGATTGCTTAATGCGAACAGTTCCGCGGATCTGACCTGAGCTTCTGTTTGTTTCTTCAGACCAACTAAAGGAGAGGATGGAAGCGACGAGGACGGCTCAAGACCCAAAAAACAGCGCAGACCTCGAGAGCGTAAGAGGTTTGAGAAGGTACAGACGCCTTTTTCCACACCACTGTGGTTCCTGAATGTTCTGCTTGATGCATCTATACTGACTGTTTTTTTTTCTCCCACTAGACGAGACCTGAGCGTCTGCCGCCATCTCTTAAAGGAAAGATCAAATCGAAGGCCATCATTTCCTCCTCAGATTCCTCTTCAGACGAGGACGGACTGAAGATCGCAGAGGACCGGTGAGAGCCTTCGTGTATTTGTGATCAGGTGATTAATCATTGACTCGGTTTGCTTACCTCCCGGTTGTTTTCTCCATCTCAGGAATCGGGAGAGCGGCTCAGGATCTGAGGACGGAGGCCACCAGAAACGCATCGTCTCCGACAGCGAATCCGATGAAGAGCAGCGGCGGCGTTCGGCCAACTCGGAAGAGGACGAATCCGGCGGTGAACGGCCGAGGAAAAGGAGGCCGCAGCAGGAGTCTGACTCCGAGCAATCGGACAACGCGAGCAAGAGGAGCCGCTCGGACGGGTCCGAAGATGAATCCCGGCCCGGGTCGCCAGCGCCAGCTTCAGAACGAGGCTCTGAAAATGAAGGATCACCTCGGCGCTCGGATAATGAATCCGAGCCTGAGGGATCCAACAACGAGGCCTCAAACCGAGGCTCTGATGATGACAGTGACTGAGTTTAACACACTATCAACATGTGTCATGAATTCTCCCCCCCCCCCTGTCGGTCTCTGTGCTAGATTAGGTCCTGGTCATGTCACTTATTTGGACACCTTTTATCTTTTGGTTCTCTAAATGATGCTTTGGTGATTTTTTGCCAGAACTTTTTTTTCCTTTGGGAGGGGAAAGGCATTATGAAATGTTTTGAGTGAAGATTGTTGAACTTTTGTGTTTTTCATGCAGTGGATATTTCAGAGTAAACCAAGATGGATCCTAAATAATCAACTGAAAAAAAGAATTCCTTACAACAAGGTGTACACTTGTACCTAAATGAAAACTTTTTGAATCAGGAATCCATATTCTGTTACTAAATGGAGATTAAAATTGAACTTGAAGTAAACCGATAATTTCCAACAGCAGAACCTGAAGTGTTTTATTCTCCTTATACTTCAACATGTAGCCAAATATAGAAAATTCACTTGTGTTTAATTATTGTACATTTAATGGTGTGGGACATTATAGCAGCTAAAAACAAAGTTCATAACCGTTGAAAGAACACAGAACTTGTCCTGTTACAGAAACCATAAAGGCATGAACTCCTAAAGCCTGAAAACTGTCTGAAGATATTGTTACAGCTTTACCTGTTACCAAGTGCCAAGAATAAACTCATTCCAAAAATGGTAATCTTACCAAAAACTGCACCCCATCAGTTACATAAAAATAAAACAATTTATGGTGAGTATTTCCGGTGTAGGCTGTTACTACGGAAACTAACATTTTAGAATGAGAATTAAAAATCTGTGATTTGCAAGTACACTCCTGTCAGAACATTATTCATCACCTTCTGACCAATCAAATTTGGAGAATTCGACAGAGTAAATAAACAGAATGATTCATGCAGAAATCCAGACACCGTGGCATGATCCTGGTGTGCAACTTTATTGAACAGTTAGGCGAGTGGTACATAACATTCAGAGCTCTTACAGTAACACTTTAAATAGCAAGTAATTCATTGTAGACATACCACATGTGCATCCATTTTTATTGTTCTACCTAAAGATAAAGCATCAGTCGTTTTCTTTCTTCCATGATAACAGTTCAATAAATATCTATAATAGATATTATGGAAACGGACTTAAATTTTTTAATAAGCTGAGTGGTTCTCAAAGTCAACATCGGTTTCGATTTCATTTCACCTTTATTTCATGAATTAAAAGTTTTGTTTCCAAGTCTAAAAATGTATGTTAACATGCTGATTCAAGTGATGGTTGTTGAATCTGAAATCTGAAACAGGCCATGTTTGGTAAATCCCTGAACATGCTGTAAAGGAGGTGGAAACAAAACACTTTCAAGTATCAAAGATTGACGAGTAATGGAGGGGAAAAACATGGGTCAATTTAAAAAAAAAAAAAAAAAAAGGGGGAAAAAAAAAAGGGGGAAAAAAAAAGACCGAGAAGGCTGTTGAACTCATCTCTCCACATGGCTTTCGTTTGTCACGATCAGATCAGCATGAACGAGTAAACCGTAGGGGTTTTTTCCGACCCAGACTCAAGCACTGTGCAGGTTTGGAGAATTCTGCCTGTTTGAAAGAGGGACTTGAGTCAACCCGGCGTGCTAAACCCATCGCGAGGTACGAGGTAGAAACAAACTGCCAACTATTAAAACTTTACGGTCACGATGATTACAGTTGAAGGATCTTCGTAACAATCAAGGGAGCGTATTGCAACAGCTCATGACACTGAGCACAAAGTGCATTTCTGCGCTTGTGTTGTGTTACAGCAGCAGGAACAAAAGGCTTTCGCTAATACATGGCCTTTAAAAGCAAAAACGAGCAGAATCACGCCACTTATACCATTTCTTAGGTGTTTGTTTTAAAACAAAGTAAACCAGTACGTGCTTTAAATGAAGGTGCAGTGGGGATTGAAGTGAGGTGTGGAATGCGGGGAATAAAGCAAAAGGTCAATAAAAAAAAGTAGTAAGATACAGTGGGTTTAGGGGGGGGCAAAAGAAAAAAAAAAGGGAAAAAAAAAAAAAGCAGCATGATGTCAATTAGACCCTTAAGGCTTTGGCTGGTTTCTCAATCAGCCTCTTCTTCAGACTCCTCTTCCTCAGCTGTCTCCAACCAAGTGAGCCATTGGTTCACCTAAAGAAAAAAAAAAAAAAAAACATTTTAATAGATAATAAATGTGAATCATCAATCCAAAATGTCTTTTAGTGAAACTGGAATGGAATCATTAAAATGTACTTTTCTCCTTAATACTTTAAACCAGATTTTAAAAAAATGCTACCACTAAGATCTGTATACTGATGTAATAATACTGACGTCATCTTGAAGGGCTTTCTCAGGCCACCACACAGAGCCCGCTTGGAAATGTGCACGTTTCCTAACATGCACCAAATCTCAGTACCTGGAACAATGCTTTGCCTTTGCCAGGGAACTCTTGGGTAATATCTTCTTTCCATGCAAGGAAGGCTTCTTCTTCAATTATTTCCATATCGTAAAAGTTGACAAAGTAGCGCAGCAACATTCCTGTTCAGGAAAAATACCACCAGGTATTCGCATTTATTATTGCCATCATTGAAAAGAACGCAAGCATCCATTATCAGTACACAACACTTTGTGGTGGATCACAGACCTTTGGGGAAAGCTTTGGCATTGCAGTGCACCTGCAGCGCATACAGAGCGCTGACCTGCAGCTCCACGTGATCATGCAGGAACTTGTGCATCACTGGTTTGAAAGCGAACAGCAGCTGCTTCTCCTGGTCCAGCTGTTCTTTCGAAGGTGAGGACAGCTGCTCATCGGATTCATTCAAATACACCTCGTGGAAAATGTACTGCAAAAAGCTGAACGGAAAATCGCAAGGAAGAGGATTTTACTACCAGGATGATAATCAAGCAGTCATTTTCCAACAGCAAGATATAATGAAGTGTTTTATTCATCTTGTACCACTGCTGTGTGCCAAAGCTAACAACATATAATTAAGGAACGTTTCATCTGTTTATAGCGACATTTAAATGTTGTGGAAGGTCTTTGAAGCGAGTTAATTATAACAGATATTCCCTCAATCTATTTGTTCTTTTTCTTGAAGATGAATCTAAAACATGCAGCTGGTCATGTTGTGCAAGCCCTATTTGGACAAAATTTAAAATGTACATGGGGTTCTGGGGTAACTCCCTATATTACAGATGCTCCTCTGATCCCGACCCCCCCCCCAAATCCAGATCGGCCATGCTTGTGTTTTTCTTTGTCCTCAAGGAATATTACAGGCTGAATTGACCAAACTGAATGGTTTCAGTTCCTCGCTCCTCCTGTGGTTTTACAGCTCTCCAGATGCAAGAGTTTATCACAGAGGAAATGTGTATGAATATTTATTAACGGTGGCCCCCTGATAAACTAATGGAACTAAATGAACAGGGCTTTAAAAACCCCCAAATCATAAAATCCTCAGGTCATGAAGGCTTGTTAGAAGACTTCAACATTGCTGGGATGCAAGCTAAAATAAATAAAGTAGATGCAAATGCAGTTACCTAGTCATCAAAATGTTGACAAAACCCTTATCAATGTGAAGTTTGGGGGAGATGTTGTCCTTGATCCACTTGTAGATAGTCTGGGGTGCTGGGTCTGCTTTGATCTGCTTCAACAGCTCCTTCTCCAGTTTCATGAGCGGGAACAGGAAGCTCAGGCCCTTCCCCTCCAAAATCTCCAACATGCGGTCTTTGTTTTGGTCTATTTCTGCACATACAGGATCACTGATAATGTTAAAGGCTAGAGCAGCAAAATGCTCATGTGAATGCATGGGAGAGTTCACACAAGTATAAGCACCTGGCAGCATCGTCTGCATGTTGACTTTGCTCTGCTGGAACAGGTCGGTGAGCCATTCCTTATCCTTAAGCTTGGCCGTTTGCTGCAGGCAAAGCAAGAAGAGAGGGAAGTGCGTGCCGTTCTCCAGAGGATGGGCCAAGTCTGCGACGCTCATGAGGTCAGCGATGATGGCGCGTGCAGCAAACTGGGCCAGATAGGACTTCACCAGGGGAATGTCACCCTCAAGCTTAGGACACTGGTCCAAAACGTTAAGGAAAGCCTGTGGTAATGTAAACAAAATGGCACCTTCATTTACATGGGACGCCTATATGGATATGCGGAGAAAAAGAGTGATCAAACATTCATAAAAATCACACCTGAATGAAGTTCTCCCCAGTTATGAGGCTCTCAGTGCGCAGGATGTAGAACAGAATGCTAACATGCTCCTTATCTTCATCTGGGCTGTCCAATGAGTACACGATTATCTTACTCAGCATCTCTGGCAGGAAATGTTTAGGCGCCCTCATCTCTCTCACCCCGTTCACAGCATCGCTGATTTTCTTGCTGTTCAAATACTCCTTAACAATGGTCTCCTGAAAGACAATAATCATCATGCAACGCGCTTAAGAGGAGGTCCCCAAAAAAAAAAAAAAAACCCCACCACCCACGCTTCAGGGCATGCTGTAATTTTAAATAAATAAATAAGAAAAGTAAAGAAAGGCAATATGTTGCAGTTACTGCAACATGTTAGCACAGACTTTTGTGGTAACATTTATATTTTTCCCAAAATTAAAATGATTTATTGTCCTCAAAGTTAAAAATAGTTTACTTTTTCCCCAATAACAGGATGTGTAGAAGTATAAAATACTTCTTGCGCCACAGCAATTAGGCAATGATTTATTAATAATTGCTTAGAATTTGATGGAAAAGCAACATGCATTAAAAAAATAAACAAAAAACCCAAAACCACCCCACAACAACCGCCGCACACCCCCAACAGTGATGGTTCATAATTAGATGCATACGGTCATCTTGAGCAGCTCCTCTTTGGCAGGAGGTGGTTTCTTGCTTGTCTTCTGAGGTTTCTCCTGAATGGGAGGTGGGTTCGTTTTCAGGCCTAGCTGTAGAGGCTAAAAAAGAAAGGGAGGGTGGGGGGGGGAAATACATGAACAACACTTCTTGGTTGTGAAGATTTCTGGGGTGAGGATTATGGGAAGAGCAGCACCTGTCCAAGTGGAGGAGTGGATGTGCGGGGAGGCTGAGCGCTGGGAGGAATCATGTTGGTAATCTGCGGCTGCAGCTTTGGCACTTGGTTTTTGTTCAGGAGAAATGACTGAGCCGGTCTCAGGCTAATCTGTATTGGCACAGGAGAAGGCGACGGGGATATTTAGTGCTTCAAGAAATTAGCGTTGTTATACGGCAAGTTATTTGACTACTTTCAGACATCATTTACCTCGTCAGCATTGAGCTGTCCTTTCTTGCTGAAACGTGGAGGCATGTCCTTAGACTGAGCTTGCTGCTGAGTCTGGTTTTGGAAAAGTGGATTTTGCCCCTTCGGAAACAAAGTGACAACTCAAACACACACCCAAAAAAAAAAAAAAAAAAAAAAAAAAAAAAAAAAGGCTTCATGATAAATTAACAAAAAGATTAAGAGATCAGTTGGTACCTGATTTGGTTTCATGAAAGGCTTGTCAAACTGAGTCTGAGGAGCTGGAGCCATGAGGCCACTGTGGCCGTTGAAGAGCGGGTTTGTGCGATGGCGCCCCATGGTGGGGGAATACCGGTCTTGAATAACCCCAGGTCCAGTTCCAATCCCACAGCCTGAGATCAGACAAAGACAACCATCAGGGGATGTGGCAGGATCATCAATGAAACAACCGAAGTCATGTCGACATGCAGAGTTTTGCTGTTTGCATGAGCTTGGCACCAGGCAGCCAGCCAGTTTTGCATACCTTGTCATTCAGTGTTGCTACAGACTGAAATCCATCAGTAAGATGTTTATACACACTTCCTAGTCATTTGTACCACAGTACTGTTGAATTCTCAATTCTGATTGGTCAGAATGTGTTTATTCAAATAATGGCAGCTCTGCCCATAGTGCAGTTGCATTTCTATCAATGCATTATTGTTACTATAGAACCAACATTCCACATAACCTAGGTCTAATAATAAGCAAACTTTTTAAAAAAAAAAAAAAAAAAAAAAAGTAAATAATTGATGATTGGAGAAGTAGTTGCCAGTATCCATGGCTAGTGACAGTCAGAAGAAAACCTATGACAAAGTATTCCAAATGAGAAAGTTGTTCAGGACGGAGTAGTTTACTCCGTGGTTAACTTCAAAAAGAGAGAAAGATAGGGACTGTTTCACTGGATATAAAGCTAAGCAATAACTGGAGCTAACTTGTTTCCCCAGATGTTCCAGAACATTAAACATGACTAAGTAGAACAAAAAAAAAAAAAATTTGTTGACATATCGCTGTGGTTTACAATGCTCCATCAGCCTTGGTGTGGTAACTCCCTGTTGATTACTTTCTTACAATTCCACACCCTAAATGTTGTATTCCTTACACAGTAGTTTATCAACATTATGGACACAATATAAGGACCATTTCTGAAGAGGTCATTTCAAACTGGGTTTCCAAAGTATTATTATACAGTATTGTTAGACAGCATTTCAGAAAGTGCCTGAAATTCAAAATGGCCTTCAATGACCAAAGTGTAGAACAAACAGCCTTGCAGACTACTTGGAGAAAATAGGGAAATGAGCCCTCCTCAACTAAACTGCAACCTCATTGGTGATACTAAGCAACAAAAGGAGTCAAGCCCTAAAAAAGCAAAGAGAAAAGCTCTTCAGCGGTTAAAGTATGTAACATGAGGCTTATTCTCATTGAAGTTAAACACAGGTCACATGTAATTAGGAACGTGATCGGTCACGATAGGCAAATCCGATCTGAGCCAAAAGTCAGAATTGAGTAATCAGACTTGCTGTTTGAATGTAGCCATAAAACCTATTTGCCTCACCACCACGAACAGAACTTAATCTTTCTATGGTAAAGCTGACATCTGTATGAATCCGCCCTTCGACGTTAGTCCGAGAGATATCAAAAGCCAGATAAAACACCGGAGTGAACATTCAGAAAGGATCAGTGTGTACCTGGCATTTGTCCGAACATATCAGCCAATCCCCCGAGAGTCTCCCTGCTCAGCCGTGTGGGCAAGAAGGGGTTATCTAGAAAGAAGTCAGTCCTCATTCCTGGGGTCATAGCTGGAATAAACACACCCAAATCCTGAAACAAAGAGAGAAAATGAGTCACCGGTCCTTTTAATTGCTCTTAAACAAACCAACCAGTGCCATTTAAAGGGGAGTGAACCTTCACTGCATCCTGACGGATCTGGTTGATGGTCTTAGGTCCGTTATCGATAAAAGCTTTCCGAGGCACCCAGTTGTTCTCTCGCAACTCCACAGTATCCTGCAGCAGGAAACGAATCCTTGCAGGCAAGTCCTTGTTGTTCATTAAGGATCGCATGCGGCTAAAGTACTGATCCATTAAAGACTGAGAAAGAGAGGGGCAGGAAGAAAAAAATAATTTTTTTTTTTACAAGGTAGGAAATGAAACTAAACCATAACAGTCACCCAAACTGTATTAATTCTACCACTTTGCTTTAAAATTACATTTTTTTTTACCTTGGCTTTATCATGATCAAGTCTAGGCCCCACAGTCCTCATTATCTGACAGAGGCATTCCAAATCCTCCCCCATATCTTTAAGTTGGACTCTCTTCTTCTTTTCCAGAAGCTGAGAACGTAGCAGGTACATCATTTCACCATGAGCTCATCACCAGCATGAACGATTTCAACCACTTGCTCACCACTTCGGTCATAAACTTACTGTTTTGATGCACTTATGAAGGATAGACTCGTGAATGAGGTCAAGCTTGCCAAGCTCCCCAATGAATTTGATGTTGCCCAGCATCTTGATTTTGGCGATGGCACGCTGCTCCTCCTCTTCAGAGGTAAGAGGGCCATCACTTTTGTCATAAACTGGAAAACGAAAGCAGTATTTATGAATGTCTACACCATAAAGCAACCTTCACACAGAATCACTTATTTTATTTTTTTAGTAAATGGGGGAGAAAAACAGAAAAAGCCAGCTCATGTGATGCATAACACACTGTAATCACTACATTCTTTCCAGTCTTAGCTAGGATTGGCTAAATAACTAGTCAAGCTTTCCCTGCAGGACACATATCGTCAGTATTACCATCAGTAACATCCTTGTAACTCTGGTGATGAGAAGGATGCGTGTCTTCATTGTAGTTTTGAAGGCAGAAATCCAGAAGTCAATCTGCTTGTGTGAATTCTCTATGTAAATTGTGTCTCTCTATGTTCACTCACAAACAAGACGGGAGGTTGTTTTTCTCGTCTGCCCTCCAACTTGCGACCTGAAGTCACAATGTTAAAAACTGGGTACTTTTCTAACTTTAGGAATATCTGCTGTGACCAAAGCAGTTGTGTTCCTATAAAATTTCAAGGAAACAAAATGTGAAGGCAGCCTTAGAGCTGAGTAATATGCTTAGATCACTGCAACATTTTTAATGCATAATGGGTATCAGGAGTGCAACAATACCTTTCTTTTACTAGTTCGCTTTTGTAGGTGCCTTCAAAACAACAACAAAAACCCATACTTCTTAAACATCAAGTATTGTAAAAGAATTTCATTTATCTAGCTATTCCCCCCATAATTCCCATTCCATAATAATATACATCGTGTGTAATTATATATATAAAAACGTGTGTGTGTGTGTGTATGTGTGTGTGTATATATATATATATATATATACACACGTGGACAAAATTGTTGGTACCCTTCAGGCAATGAAAGAAAAACTCACAA
>JAQQZU010000007.1:21322574-21333250 GCA_030068025.1 Parauchenoglanis punctatus | reverse complement strand
GGCGACCTGCCCAGGGTGTACCCCGCCTCTCGCCCGAAGATGCTGGGATTGGCTCCAGATTCCCCGCGACCCAGATGGATAAAGTGGTATAGATAATGGATGGATAAATAATAATAAAAAAGTTCATTCATGTCATCACATCTGTGCCACACAGGGGGCGGGTGGCAGTAAATCAGAAGACCTGGCTATTGCGAATAGCGAATGCTAGCTAGCAACCTCGCTAATGTATCATGTATAAATGTCATCTAGCTTAGCTAGCAAGCATGCCATTCATTTGCAATTAGCGAGCTAGTTAGCTAGCATTGCAAATAGCATATGGGCTATTTGTTCTGTTAAGAAACAAGAAAATGTATGAAAATACAGCAAAATATGCAATTTATTTATTATTTATTTTACATTTACATTCGGAATTCCAGTCAAAGCCAACATGTTTTTTGAAAATTTTGGGAAGCTGGATATCATTGTGTGGCGCCATGTGATGCAGCAGCCAGTGAAGTGAGCTCTGGCTGTGTACTGGAAATTTTCACCAGAGTAATATATCATCCAGGTACGTGTAGTGTACCAAAAATGTTTTATTTTTCACATGCTTTATACTACTTACTACATTTTTATATATGAGCAGTATCCAGGACAGAGTTTTGGCCTTAATTAAGGGTTCATTAATAAACATTACTGAATATAGTTGTATGAATTACTAAACAGTAATAAGTTTTTAACTAATGATAGTAATGTATTAATAAGGGTGCATTAAAGTAAAGAATAACACATATGAGAGTATACTGTTATAGGAAAATTCAACAACCGTGTAGTGTGATTCATTTTCCTGTAACTGAACATCACAAAGATGTTTATTCTTTTCATACTACAGCAATTTGCCTACAACTATAATTTATATTTATCAAATAATGACATGTCATACTTTTCTTTTTTTATCCATTTATAGTTACGTTTATTGTTGTGGAGAGCACACAAAACAATATAGTTCCTGTTATCACTTACATTATACAGCAGCTGTATAAGCAGTTATTCCCTTATCAGCCTCTCGCTTTCCCCCCCTCTCTCTTGAAGTTAATAAGACAAAAACAATGTAGTTTGTTATGTTATGTTACAGAAAAATCCTCTGTCCTGAAGATTTTTCTCTGGGCGAAAACAGACTAACAGTTCCAAAGCACCCAAACGTAAACTTTAAGCAAATGTGCCTTTACATTTACGTTATCAACAAGCGTAGAGTTTTTTCATTAAGTAATGTTTTTTATACACTATACTATAGCGTATGTGAGCTATATAATAAATATTAACGTCACAGTACGTTAATATAACTCTGTGATTTGAATTGCAGCTGCTGTTAAAGAAAACTAATCAGCACCTTCTGACAAATCAGAATCGGGAGGTCAACAAGGTTCTTGTATAATAAGGTTTGTTCACTACTATCAACCTAGAAACTCAGGCTGTTTCTGTGGTGTACTATTTTGTGATATAATAAAGGCCGTTTTTACAAATGGCCCCAATCCACGTTTCAAACCCACACAAGACTTTGCCTTTTTACTGAAATGTTTTTTTGTAATGTTTTATCGACTCTGATATCACCATGGAGTGCATTTCATTTTCATTAGTCGGTTTCGTCCAGGCTGTTGCATTATCCAGAGCAAACACAGTCCCCCAGGGCCTTACAATAGCAATGGAAGGGGAATTTAGAGCATTAGGTTTAATTAGGAGCACAAGTGCACACTCTATAGTCTATATTACACTCAATAACACCAGCAAATGGCACTAGACAGAATGTAATAACATGAAAAAAATGTTTGAGGGCTGTGCATGATGGTGGTAACTTTGAATCATTTGCATGCTTGTCCAAAGCATTTTTTTATACATCATATGGCATTGTGGAAACCAAAGCAAGTGCACTTTCTCTTATAATTCCTTCTCATCAGATCAGATCAGTGTGAGTTGTGAAAAGTGGATATCTGTTCTGGCTCTGCACATCTCAGTGCATAATGGGACATGAATATGGATGACAGCATGGTCCCCGAATTCCCCAGCTTCACCCCCCGACTCTTGAAGACCAAGTTTAATATTTCACTTAATTTTCTGAGAGGCTCAGATTGTCACAACAGGTTACGCTAGGGTGAGAAAGATTGCTCACAGGAAGAGGGTTGGGGTGAGGGGTGGCCTCGCGCATGAAAGATACTGGTATGTGATCTTGCGGCCACGTTGTGTAAAGCTGATTGAAATGTGGTGAACCTGTCTGACCTTGTTGATGATTTTCCTCATGCAGATTTCTCATACAGAATGATATAAACTGTCGATGCTGTCTGAATTCAGATTTGCGTCTCCTTCCATGACAGTATCACGTTAAACAGTGAGATTGTATTTATATTATTTGGTACAGGACCATGAAATTTTACAATTTTTTAGCCTATTTTATTACTGCAGCAAAGAACGCATCAGATTGCATTTCAATTCACAGCCATACCCAGGCTGCAAATAACAGTTCCATCTTCTGTGCTTCTTTAGGCCCAACAGTTATCAATGAAAATAAATAAATGAGTGTAATAAATCTGCAAATAAATAAATATATGTATGCTATTTCCCAATTTGTAAAATGCACTAGTATGGAAGGTCTCCTGTCAGACATGGCTCAGCTGGATTGATTCTGGAACTGAGAGTGTGCAGCGTGAAAGCTCAGGTACATCAACAGATCCATCCTTATAGCTCAGTGACCAACCCTCCTTAGATGAAGGATGTGACGTCTCCAGCAAAATCTGGAAGGCTTTTCTGCTATGTTCAATTCTGACCTCCAGGGCTGTTTCCGAGCATTTGGGCCCTAAGAAGCAGCAAACTCAGGGGCCCCTCACCCACACCTTTCATATTATTACACAGTACATGCAAGAATGAACAGAATAAATACTTGGATGAGGGAAAAAACTGTTTATTAAACAACAAGAAAAATAAACAACTAGATACTAGAAACTAGCTAACTCTAGCTACTAAAACTACTATTATTACATCAGCAAGCAAACAGCAGAAAGCATACAAATTCAATTAATTGCCGTTTATTTCCTACCATTGTTAAATGTCTAATTCTCCTTTTCTGCTTTTTTCTTTTTGCATTTTTCCACCTCAGAAGATGAACGCTTCATAATCACCGCTTTCTGACGTTAGTTATGTTAGTTACCTATTCTGTTCCCACCACAAGGGGGCACCCTGCAACCATCAGATACATAACTCTGATTCCAGTCATCTTTGCCAAATGAGAGTAAAGTGCACTTTTTTGCATAGCTGTTGCCTTTAAAAATCAGGGGCCCCTGGCAGTCCTAAGTGACCATTTATATACTATATGGCCAAATGTTTGTGGACATGACACCAATATGTGGTCCTTCTCCAAACAGTTGCTATGAAGTTTGAAGCACACAACTGTCTAGAATGTCTTTGTATGCTGTAGCATTACAATTTCCCTTCATTGGAACTAAGAGACCCAAACCTGTTCCAGCATGACAATGCCGCTGTGCACAAAGCCAGCTCCATGGTTTGCCAAGGTTGGTGTGGATGAACTGAAGTGTCCTGCACAGAGCCCTGACCTCGACCACACTGAACACGTTTGGGATGAACTGGAACACCGACTGCACCCCAGACCTCCTCATAAAACAGCAATGCCTGATCTCACTAACACTCTCATTCTAGCTGAATGGAACACAAATCCCCACAGCCACGCTCCGACATATAGTGTAAATCCTTCCCTTCAGAAGAATGGACCTTATCACAGCAAAGGGTTGACAAAGTATGAACTGGAATGTTTAACAAGCACATATGATTGTTATGGTCAGATGTCCACAAATTTAGTGTACCACTTATATTATGACATAAAGCTCTGTAGACCTCAATAATATTAAAACACGAGTCTGGATTGGCCGAGGTCAGCTGAAATGTACCACTCTAAACTAAGTGGGATTGAATAGTGATGTGCAACCTGTGGCTCAAAATGCACTCTTCACACTGCGTGGGTTGCCATAGAAGTCACTTTACATTTAGTAACTAAGTACATTTAGCTTCGTTACTTCAGTCTTGCTATTTTTTTCCACTGTGCAAATGAATTTGTCAGTCGACTAGTCTATGCAACTCCTAATTCCTATACGAGCTAATATTTCTCTTTCTGACAGTCGCTTTCATCCACTAATCCACCTTGAATTAATATTTGACATATTTTATTTGACACACTGCCATCAACTAATGCTGAGGCAGCATTAAAAAAGAGCACAAAGTGCTTTGATTTGAAAAGAAGCTGCACAAATAGCATTAAAATACCTCAGAGATGCCAGCGGTATGGTTGCAGTTTTACGAGGATGACAGATCAATCAGTCAGTGAATGTAAAACAATGCGGCAGCGCCACACCACTGTGTGCACAAAACCTCAATGGGTTCCCAGTAATGCCTTCAATAAACACTCTCATTGAGTTTGGGGATCATTGCTATGCAAAGTGCTCCTTTGAGGATGGCAAATGAAACAAAACCCATTTTGCCCTTGAAACAGCCTCAGCCAGGATTGATTGATAAGCTGTTCGTGCATGACCTCCGTGTTGAAGCAGGAACACAGAAAACTGAATCTTTAATGAGTATGTTTAAAGGATGCAAAGACATATTTAGCGTTTGTGATGTTAGTAAAAGAAAGCAGGCAGGTGCTCATGGGAACGCTGGGTTTAGATTGGGCTTCATGATGGTTTGTGTGAGGTTCCCAAGGGCTTCATGGCTAACTTCAATTTGCAGTTGTAAATGAGCTCCCAATCAACAGCCTCGCGTCGGTCTTGCGTTTGCTTATGACAGCTTACGGAAGCTGCAGGTGTAATTCTCCTGCAGATTTGTGTCTACACAAAGCGGATTACAGACATGTGGCTCTTGTGAAGAGACCCGAGTCCCTCGGCGGCTGCGTTCAAGGTCGAACAGCTCCTGATTATGTGGACGTTCATGCTAGCACATAAACACATTTGAATAACACAAATCCAAAAAGCTATTGAATGTATTATGTATTCAGATTTGCATTTATTTCCTTGGAAACATGCTTCTATCAAGTTGAAGCTGAGCAGTGGAGGATTAAGGGACTTGCTCTGGAAGCCAACAATGAGAGTTTATCAGTCATGGGATTCGGGATATCACATTGTCACTCCTGCACGTCCTCGCTCGCTAAGCCACCGCTGCCCTTGATTCAAATCCATCCAATAGTTTTACAATTTAATACTCTAGGAGTCGCAGTATATTATATACAAGATGCTATGCAGACAAGTCGAAGGATGCATTCACTATGCGAGGTGTCACACTGGTGAAAAACTGTTAATATTCAAAAGACAAATGGTATTGTTTTTACTGAAGAGATCAAGAGTTGAAGGCTTTGCTTTTCATTGTGAAACATTTTCTGGCACTAATGAAAATATTTTCAAACCAGCCTTTAAATCTACTGTTGATTGCTTTTTAGTAAAGAGATCATGTGACGCAATGAAGTGAAAGTTTTCTTTTCAGTATGGCATGTTTTCTGCATGTTAGAAATAAAAAGCAATAGGGCTTGTCTATTGTATTTCCCAATTCTGGCTTGGAATCTTCTCCATAGTAAGGAAATATCATTAGACTTTGTCTGAAGCTAAAAGAAACAAATTCTTCACCACACCTTGTTTGTGTAAGACTACGCTGTGGAAAAGAGATGCCTGTGAGACTGTTTTTTTAAAACTCTCCAAAGAGTTCTCACCAATCCCGCGCTCTCTTGCAGTTATTTCCAAGAATATAAACAGATTTACACAAGTAACGAGCACTAGGTTATATCCCGTATGCTAACACACAGTCAATGTGACTTTTCTTTGTCCCATAAGCTTCATATCTGTCCATCTTCTCCCATCCACATGTCTTGAAAGTAAATACCGCCTGCTCCCATAACTAGTCCTGTGACTCGTAAAAGTATGACACGTTGATATATAATGTGTGCTTGTAAAAGAATGGTGATATTCAAAGTACATAAGGTGCACTTTGTATCTAATGTATATACAAATAAGTATATAGTCAATGTATATAAGGAGACTCAACACTGAGAAAATTTAAATCCATTTCTGACTTGGTGTTAACTTCCCGAGAATCCACATCTTTACACATCGCTTCACCTGTTGTATAATGATGGTGAAATCACAAGAAATATCCGAAGACTTGACTCTTGATCGCTGATTAAAAAAAAAAGTTCTCCTCTACAAGGCCATGGATTTTAAAAGCCCTTTCTATGCAAGAAGTGTGTGGACATTTTTGTTGACCTGATACCAAAGTATATACACATTATATAGCTGTGATGTGCATGGGCAAATTAATTTCGATTCATGAAGATGACGTGCTGACGGCCAATCCAAAAGCTACAACCTTGATTTTCACAAAAGTTCTTTTACATAATTGAACTGTACTTTGACATTGTGCATGCTGATTGAATAGCAGTTGAACTCTGTCGCTCGTTCAACGATCTAAAGCCAGAGAAAATATTTGAGAAAAAAAAAAAATGCAATAAGTGATATTGAAATAATTCAGATCTTTCCATCTGTAAGAAGTGGTGATGAAAAAAGTCAATGGAAAAAAAGTCAAGGATGGACAGTATTTTTGATATTTTAAAGATTATTTTACATAGCGATTTTTAATAACGAACTGGTTAGTAGAGACCTGTTGTTGGACCTTTCATTAGCTTTATGAGCCATCTTTTAACATGTCCCAACAAGTCACTAGGGAACAAGAGATATCCCATTCCTGAACACAAGAAATGCCAAATTGAGCCTCTGTGAACATCAGAAGTACCAATAAATGGTCCGTATTTTTATTTTAGTGAGGTTTCCTATCATATCACACTGAGCTAATGTGGTGATAACTCTCTATGTCATTACCACAAAACCATTTCTCATTCCTGATGTAGTCCACCATCCAGACACTTTCCCCATTTCCCTTTCAGCACTCATTGACACCAGACTGGTCGTAAACTTGATAGCCCTCAACACAACCCACTCTTCCGATTCCTATACTGTCTTCAAAACATGGTCCGGTTTTCAGTTGTCATCCAAGTCATCCTTTCATGTAACTGAATCCCTGACCTATAACATAGTTTTTAGATAGCCATGTTTACTAACCCCATACTATTCCATTTAGAGTTACATTAAAGGAAACATATTATACCTCTTTTCCTCAAGTTGTCACAGTTCCCTGAAGTCTTAATGAAATGACTGTGACATGCGTTGGTCAAAATACCTCAAGGTTAAAGCACCACAGTACCCTTCTCCCCCTGTTTAAACAGCCCTTTTCAGAACGGCCGGTTTGAGAGCCTGTTCCTTTAAACGATAATGAGCCGCTGCTCATCCCACCGCCCCTTCCACCAGCCAATCAGGTAGCACTTTTCTCATTAATATTCTTGACTTTTCCCTGCTTCCCAAGCCATGCGTGGAGATACTCAGATGTGGGCCGGTGTAATTCTAATGTGACATAGAAAGGGGCGCCAAGTCTGTCCAGCTTGTTGAAGCACATGATTTCTGAAATAGGCAGCCCAAAAGAAACTAATCGGTTAGTCTTATTTCAAAGTTTGTGGGTTGGGAGGTGCCTGGGATATCCAAATGTATGTGCACAAGCACTGAAAAAGTGGATTTTCATAATATGTCCACTTTAAAGGTTGTGTAACATCTGCAAAAAGCAGTTTGTTCCCCCTATTACTTGTGTTATAGTAGCTATAAACAATTGTTCACTCCTGGAAAAATTGATGTCTAACAGTTCTCCATTTGACACTGGAGACTCCTTGTATAATATTGATGACTTGTAACACTCAGGATTTGCCAGAGGTTTGAGGATCCCACTGCTGAAAGTTTATCAGGCAGGAAAATCAAGGTTGCTAGTATCACAATCGTCAAAACATTATACCAAACATGAAACACGAACACAATGGGGAAAATCTAAAGAGTAGTCAAAATATCAAAACCATCAATGGATCAAAACATGAATGGTGATCAATAGAAACAAAAGCTTACAAAAGTTCAGGAGTTGGCAAGACTACCATTCGCTCACACAGGTTTCAATTGGAGATGTTTATATGGAGATGTTTTTGTGATGGATCTGTACATGCTGCTGTCCTGTAAACCCTGTTTGCTGAATATCATGCTTTACCTAACATCTACACCTGCTATAACACAGACAGAGTAAAAAAACCTCACATTTGTTATTTGTTTAGCCAAATGTAATGGGTTGCCATGGTTACAATTTAACAGGATTCATGTAAAGAAAAGAATTCAGAAAGCAATACATAATATATATACAGCTCACTGCTAAAGGACATGCTGTTATCCTCCAAGCAGCTGAAATAATTCATGAGAACTCGGAGTTTACATTTTCTACCCTACAATTATAAAGAGTGGCCCACATGTTTAATTTACTGAGATTACTCAGAATGTAAGGTTGGTTTTTTTTTGGGACCAAGCTCTGTAACAGGCTATTCAGCTGAAAAGACAGAATAGTGAGAAAATCGTTTAATATACACTCAAACACACCGGGCCTCGTTCAGCAGTGTGAGGAGCATCATTAAAACTGTTGATGCCTTTTTTCTGAGTGTCTGTCACTTGTTCGGCTCCCCCACTGTTTTCTTGCTTCTTTATAATGAGATAAAGGAAGAGAGAGAGAAAGAGAGAGAGAGAGAGAGAGAGAGAGAGATGTGCTTTGGTGCACAATGAGGACAGTGACTGCAGTGTCGGCTCGTGACTATGCTTCTTTATCTGGACCCAGATAGTCTAATATTTATTGAAGACATCATGATAAATATATAATCTTAGTTTTTTTTTAAATATAGCTTTAAACCACAGCAATGTTGAATTCTTAAATTCTGACTGGTTTGAAGACTGGTTAATTTTCTACAATAGCAGCTCTGACATTTTTATTTATGCACTCACTACTCCGTTGTGTTTATCATGATACAACTTGTTGGTATAATTTGGGAAAACATTTATTTTTTGTCTCACATTTTTATTTTTTCCCTTTTTAAAGTCAGAAGAAGACACACAAACATTGATACATCTAATACACTGTTCACAATGATTAAATAACTGGTCCTTAACTAATCATTCATTTTTCATTCCTACTATGTAAAAACTATGTATTACTTGAATATATTTTATTTATTTACCTTCCTAAAATGAAAGTGTCACCATGAATCAAGACATTTATTTTTAATACATACACTATATGTCCAAAAATATGTGGACAGCTGACCAACACTGCAATATGTGGTTGCTCCCTGAAGGCTGGAAGCAATAATAGCATTATAATTTCTCTTTATTGGAACTAAGAGACCCAAATCCATGTTTCAGCATGACAATGCCCCTGTTCACAAAACAAAGTTTATAAAGACATTGCTTGTCCAGGTTGGAGTGGAAGAACTTGTGTCCAGACCTAAACCGCACTAATCAGTTTTGGAATTGACCTGGAACCCATGTCTCCATTTCTATGATAGTTCAATGAACTGAAGATTAAATATGCCTAAAGGTTGCCGTATTGCTGGATGCAGTTTCACGAAGACAAAGGACTTCCACTTAATCATATATAAAACCCAGGGCTGCATATTTTAATTTAAAGTGACCAATAGAAGTGTATTACCTAGCTAATGCTAGCTAATGTACCCTACATGGGCTACGTATAGAGCAGCTAGTTTGCTATCTGACCTGGTATTAATCTGTCACGTTCCGCGCCCCCCGGACTAGGACCAACTGCGCTAACGCGCCCTTGACTACCCGGACGATCAGCGCGGACGGACCCACTTCCGCTTCTGAAGTATAAACACGGAAGCGATCCCTTCCTCGCTGTTCATTCATGGTCCTTCTAGGATTGTTCACGAACCTCTCTCGTCTCTGTTGGAATTACCCTACTCTGGATTCCTCGCTTTAAGGTACTGTTTTCGGTTCACTGAACCGCGGTTTTATTTTCGCTACGCACCTACGTGCGGCTTTCCTTTTGCTCCGCTTTTCGCGCTCTCGTTTTTTCCCTTCACGGATTACTACTGACTCTGCCCTGCTATTGGACGCCATCGCGTGTTTCTTAGTGTGCGTGCGTTTTCCGTTCGCTCTGAACGGCGGTTTCCTTTGTCCACTTTCAGTGTTACCTCCCTGTTTTGTTTCCGTTTGCTCTGCTCGCCTCCCTGGCTCGCCGTCTTTATGTTCGCTACGCTCTTGCTTCGCTGCACGAGTTACGCTGCGCTTGCAGTCGCACAGCCGAACGTGACAGCATGAATGAACCAACCGAGACTGCAGCAGCCATGCAAGAGCTACGAGCCATGATGGGTCAGCTACTTACCACCGTACAGCAGCAGCAAACTGCCATTCAGGATCTGGGCGCTCAATGTGCGCAACTAGCCGGGGCCGTGCGATCACTCCAACACCCGGCGACGACCCGCCCGCCTACAAGCACGAGCAGAACCGGTGACCCCACTCCTTCCGCCGCCGCAGCGGCCTGTGTCACCGCGCTTGCCCCTCCACCAGTCTTCACCGGAGAAACCGACGCTGTGGAAGGCTTCATTACGCAGTGCTCATTGATCTGGCGCCTACAAGCCGCTCAATTCCCTAAGGTGGAAACCAAAGTGGCGTACGCTATTACACGTCTCGGCGGACGCGCTCTCGAATGGGCTACGGCTCTGATGGGCCAGG
>JAQQZU010000007.1:21299188-21313586 GCA_030068025.1 Parauchenoglanis punctatus | reverse complement strand
ACCGGAGCGCCCGGAGGAAACCCACGCATGCACGGGGAGAACATGCAAACTCCACACAGAAAGGCACCCTGGGTGACCCGGGGGTCGAACCAGGACCTTCTTGCTGTGAGGTGACAGTGCTAACCACCGCACCACCGTGCCGCCCAGTGTTTATTTTATTGATTTATTAAAAAAAAAGAAAAGGACTAAGCAAAGTCTGATCACAGACTGATCAAAGACTGCTGAAGGACTGATTTAAGACTGATCAATCACTTACCATTGATTGATTACAGACTGATTGAAGCCTGATCAAAGACAAAACAAAGGCTGATCAAAGACCGATCACAGATTTATCAAAGACAGATAAAAGATTTCAGTAAAATTGTTTTTGTATTGCACTTTTAACAATGGACATGGCCAGAAAGCAGCTGTATAGAAATATATAAATTCTTTAAACATATAAATTTATCCATTATGAGCAAACCAGAGGTGACAGTGGCAAGGAAAAACTCCCTGAAAGGACATGAAAAAGAAACATTGAGAAGAACCAGACTCAAAAAGGGAACTCATCCTCATCTGGGTGACTGGATAATGTGATTATAAATAATATTACTTCTATAAATGTATACTACATAGTCAAAAAGTGCAATTGTGTAACCAGGAACTTAAAAGCTCATGAGCAACTTATGAATATGAGCATAAGAGTCATTTCTGAATTCATTATAGTTTAAAGTCTATTCATAGCAACTGCAGCCCTAAGGCTATTCAAGGAAGAACCTCCACAGGTTTCTAAGTGGTACTAACCACAGTAATCACATTGATCTTTAAGCTTCCCATGTGGAGCCATCCTCAGCAGCAGCGAGTGGCTTTCAGGTAATGAGAACTCTAACCAGAAGTAGGGCATCAGGATGGATCAGGCAGGTCCAGAGTCAGGATCACTGGTATCTCAGAAGTAGCATGTATAATAGCTCAACAGAGAGAGAGAGAGAGAGAGAGAGGGAGGAACACTGAATATTAGGTATGCTCATTGTCACACAATGGTTAAAGATGGATCACAGACTAATCAAAGACTGCTCGAAGCTGAGTGCCAGAGCAGGTACTAAGATTCCCACACCTGTATCACACTTTGCCATGGGGAGACTCTTTGTACTTTGTAATCATCAAACAAAATAAGCAGGAATAAGAATCTTTCTCTTTCTTGTGTCCTATCATTTGTTTATGTGCTCCCGCATCGCTATGTTTTATGCTGTCAGCATTTTGCAGTTCTTCCAGTAATCATAGAAATGGTCATGAAATTTTAACAGCGCCACCTGCAGTACTGGAGCACTCATACAAAATGGCCTATACGAAATCACAGAATACGCTAACTCATAAGCTCGAGGTGATGATGTAATCTCTGTATTATGTTGAAATACTGTATTAATTTCACGGATTGTCTTGTGGTTCATATTTAAAGACACTGACAGGCAGCATATTGAGAAGTCAACATCTTTGCTCTGTGTCTTTTTAGGTCATACTCCCAGGAGCAACTTATAAAGCACCTAGTTTAGCACGAGACCTGAATTCAGCACTCCTTATAGCACAACACCTGAGGGCTACAAGCACTCCATTTAAATCTGATCTATTTGTCCTGGTGCAGAGACAGTCTCTGTCTCTGCCATTCTACAAGCTTCAAGTAAATGTTTACACCCCCATGAGACAGACACAGACCTTACATCATACTTTAACACAGAGAGGCAAATGTCTACATTCAGATGCACCATGTAGACTGATATTACACCCACAGGAGCTTTTGTTTCATCCTCTTATATGTGTGAGAGCATTGAGTTTTTTCCTTCATATTGAATTTCCTGGTTCTGTCTTCGATTTTCCTCAGGCCAGTTATCTAGCTCATATTGCCTGCAGTTAGCAGATATGCTGCTCAGCTACTGTCAATCCCAAAGTCTGTCCTCAGTGAGTGTTTGATTGTCATCAGGATTAAAATAGAGCCTCTGGAAGTTTAAAAAGAAAAATCCACCCTGAATCACTTGCATAGCAGTATTTATCATTAACATGTGGGCTTTATTTTGTAATGAAATTCTGAGTCAATGTTTTCAGTGTAAAATTCTCTCATCAAAATAGCAGTTAATGGTTTCCTACATTACCTGAAACTACCTGCATTTTATTATCTGCTGATTTAGCTATAGCTTCATCTTTACCTAAAGAGAGCGATGTGGCGGCGCTTTAGTCCTTTGGTTTCTCCAGCTCTCTCAGCTCCTTATTTGCACACTCTGCTCAAACAGATAAATTTCCAATGCTACAACTTTCATGCTAACACCGCCATCAACGGCATAACGCGTCATTTCATAAATCGCTAACTAGCATTTCGGAACTTTGAGTACAATGTTTGTCTCCACTACCTCTATGCAGGATTTCTGATTATTTAAGACACTGAATATGACGTTGCTGGAAAATGAAAAGAAAAAGAAAAGAAGTTTTAGCGCTCTTGTTTTTGGAGCTAACAGCAAATCTGACTCCTGTTGTTCTCATATTAAATGCCACTGTAACTGTAGCAATAGCGATATCCCCCGTGACGTCAGTGTGAAACACAACCGCTAACGTCTGACTAGAACAGCCTAAATATAGCACGAAAATTGCTAAGCACATCAGGGATATTGCAATGTGAACATAGTTGATGTGATTCAGGAAGGATGTTTCCTTTAAAACTATCACAATGGATCATGAAGTGGAATTTTCAGGGGCATGCGAATAAAGGCAGCATGTACGTGTACATGAAGCGGTGTGTTGACAATGCTTAATCTCCTGAGTCACCAGCAGAGTTTAATGTGACAGCACAGTGTTATCTTCAGTGTCAGCTGTGAAATTATATGCAGTCAGTTCACTTTGGAATAGCAGACGTTGGCCTAGCCATGACTGAAATTGCAGGCAGAGTCCGTTCCAGATGGCAAGCGAGGTTTTACAAAAGAGTTTTTCCATGTTGATGCCACCTGGCATTTTAAGCATCGTTTGGCTCATGTTTGTTTACCTGCTAGCGCGATGAATCTCTGCCTCCCTGCTAGATGCCATGACATTCAAGTTGAGCTTGAAGAATTGCCGTTGTCATCGGAGCAGAACAGATGCACAAAATAGATTCGGCCTCGCAGCATACGCCGCGGGGATGTGGCCTGACAGTCTTTCCTACCTCATAGTTCACCACTGTGGCTTTAGCTGGCTGAGAGCTGGAATGGCTGTCTTTATTGTATACCAGAGCAGAGAGTAATGGTTTTGACAGAATGTGTGCAGAACTATCAACTCTGTGTGTGGGTTTCGGAGGCCTCGCCTTTTAAAGATTCTGACTGCAGCCGAGTTTAATTGTCTTGCCAATGTGTGGCATCACACTGAAGTGACATTAAAATCCTGACAGCCTCGTAAAAGCCAGCAGAAAGAGCAACACTCAAAATGAGACAATGTTCTGGACAAACACACACCGTAGTGTCCTGAACTGCGATGTCTTTGCAGCAGTTTGCTGAAATTCATTGTATTTGTATTCTGTCTTGTCTTAATACTTAAATTATTCACGTTGGTATTCAGACCTTCAGAGAATTATGCACCCAAAGGCGAGTTTGTCTTAGTCTCATTTCCATCACTTTACTGTATCTTTGTTTTTAAATTAATGTCATGTGCATAATCTGAATGGGAGCCCATAAGACTGACTTAAGTGTGTGCGTAACCTGAGTCTCTTGTGCTGTCCAGTGTCACAGGTCTGCTGTATTGTGTACCATCTTTGTGTTTTGACTGCCTGGAGACTGGAGAAATGGACTCTCAAGAAAAACTTTGTTTCTGCTATTGTTTTTTGGATGATGAATGCATCAGTGCTTTTTTTGTTGTTGTTGCATTATGATGTTGAGAAACACACCTGAATTATTCATGGTGCCCAGCAGTTTTGTCACAGACTCTTTTATCTTTCAGTGGAAAAAAAATGGGAGCCCATTTAACCTGGGGTCTTTATCATTCAAAGAGCACAGTTCAATTTCACAACGACTCACTTCTTGATAGTATTGCATTGACTTTTTCTCCAATAATCCACCCACTCAACCTGGCCTTTTGAATAAAACGTCTTCTTGAATCATGCAGCTGTTTCAATCATCTTGTCTCTGCTGGACTCGTTGTTAACACTTGATCAAACAGGGCTTTCAGGGTGTTTTTTTATTTAATATTTTGACTTTCCACTTCATTTCTGTCTCTTTACTTTTTCTTTGTTTTCAATTTTTTAAAAATTTAATTAGAGATTTTATAGCTGAATCTCAAATGGAATTTCATTCATGCTGTCTATAGAGATATAACGGCATTATATTATACTCTATGTAGTGAGCATAGGACATCATTTGCTGCCTGTGAGTTTACAATAAGTACTATTTGGATGGGATAAGGTTACTGTCCAGTAATATTGCTGTTCTGTACTGATTATTTATGAGTTACATGGATTAGCGAACTCTATAAATATCAGAGATGTGTGTCATCACAGTGAAGGTCACATGACTATACCATGCATGAAGGTTGTACCTGAGGTAGGAACTCATTAACTTATATAGGAATAATAACAATAATCTATAACCTTAGACTTCTCTCATAAGTCCTTTTAAACGTCGTCCATATTTCATATTTTATATGTTCTATGTTTAAACTTGATTTGGTTTCATTTTGGTTTTTGTGGGAGAAATGCACTTCATGCATTGTTGTTAAACTGAATAAAAAGCTGAAAACATGTTTTCGTATGACGTTTTTTTTTATTTTAAAAGATATAATCAAACTTATTATTATTTTATGAAGAGTAAAATATTTTTCCAGAATCTGTAAGTCTGTAAAAATTTCTGACATGATGAATTTGGATGGGATGAATTATCCCAACTCTCTATATAACACTAATCCAATTTTTGGTCTGTTTTTGGCTATATTTTTGCTAAATGTCAAAATCATGGACTATAGATAACATGGAAACCATGCTTCCATTCACTCCCATTCTATAGAAGCCAAAGTACCTCTGCCATGTTGACAAATTTGCAGCCAGAGTCTGCGCAGTAGAGACTTTCTCAATCTCATGTTTGCGCACTAGACCCGAGAGGCAAAGTCACTGCTTTGGTAGACCCGCCCATTCACAGTCGATGGACCCGCCCTTTCTCAGGTGGAAATCGATTTGAAGATATGATTAGATTCTCAAATTCTCTTTATTACATTTTAACAGATAGCTTATATAGTTTCATTAAGAAACTATAGTGATATATTTCATTAACATGGATGTGAACTGGATTAATAGTGGTGTCTCGATATTTAAAAACTCAATATTTAAGACACCTTCTTTTAAAATCCACCTTAACTGTTCGCTGACAAACAATTTGTGCAAATGACTTTTGTGCAAAAGAAATTTCGAAAGCTAACTGGCTGGATGTCACTAACACTGAAATAATATTGCTATCATGGTGTCGATATATATGCTATAGCATGTTTAAGCTAGCTTTATTAAACGGACCTTCTGCTATTAAACCGCTTGATGTTTCAGTTTGAATAAGTAGGTAGCCGGTGTCTTCCAGGAAAGCTGTCAATCACTTAATTTCCGAGTGTAGCCACGCCTTCATACTTAATACATACATAATGTCTGGGAGGAAATAAAAAATGTGCAGATATCAGCATATGGAAAACTAATTGTTTGAATTAGACAATTAGTTTAAATGAGAAAAGTGACATGAAAATCGGCTGGTTTGTTATTGAAACTCATGGGGCTGGACGGGGCTAAAAATTGTACTGCAGCCAGCCATCGGGGGCGCTAGATGATGGCTTCACTTTTCAGAGCTGATGTGCTGTCCATGTACTCTACAGTTGATGGTCTAAATAAAAAGAACCCTAAAAAACTAAATTACTTTGATGTGCAAAGGTAAATTGTGTTGTGTACACTATGGGGGCAATGATCTACCTCTTGTGAGGATGTTACATAAAAAGTACAAAGCTACAATCAGCGTAATGAGGATAAAGAATCGGAATAGGAGTGCTGCATCAGTTTCCTAGGACAAGGTACTAAAGCAACACAGACCTGCACATTATTTAAAGCCTCTTTTATTGCTTCTGGTTTTGTGCTAACTCTTTTAAATAATCCCATTGCTCCAAGCTAAGACATGCATGAAAGGGAAAAAAAAGAATAGGAATGGACACTCATTTTACCCAAGGCATCCTTTTCATGAAACAAGGTTGGAAATAATAGTTATGTAACACACTGCTTACTATTTGGACATTCTCAGCAGAACTCCACAGTAAACACACCACACTGTAGGGTCTGATAATGCTGCTAAAATTAGGCATATTATCCAGCAAACAGAGAAAGTCAACGTTAACATCGTTAATTCTGAAGTTATAGGTAATCACCAATCTTAACATAGTACTGTTATGTATCTATTTAATGATAGCGAGCTTGTTTGTTAAACTAGCTAGCTAATTAGCAGTCACTTGTTAGCTTGGTAAAGCATTTGCTGATGTGAACCGCTTAGCTTGTTTAGCCGTGATCTGAATTAATCTGAATTAAATTCTTTAATCAATTGATAAATTAACAATTATAATATATTGTTATGTCAGAACAGTCAGAAGGTTCTTCCAACCAAACACGTGACGTACACAGACTTCAAAAGACAAAAGTCACAAATGCTACGAATGCATTTTTTCTCAAAGATATCATCGCCATGCTTGTGCTCAGTTTTATTTCTGGAGACACCCAACCGTTTTCTTAGAAATATCATCATTCAAGAAAATAACAGAAACATTGCAACCCCTGTGCACAGCTCTCACCAGACGTACACTGTTCTTGACAAAACAAGATGCAGCCGAGACCACGAAAACAAAATATAATCAAAGATTTTGAATACCACTGACCAAGTAGCCTCCATCATGCTGTTTCCTGTCAGGTGTTTGGATTGCCGGCTCCAGCAAATTTAATGTTCTTGCGTTAGAGGAAAGACATCCAGAGCACAATATCATGGAAAAGGTTATCAGGATGGCTGGTGATAGTGACTCAAATCTTCTGATGGCCTTTTAGAGGAAAAAGAGCCAGATAACTACATCCTCAGTGATGAATCAGTTGATGGAACTGACACAGAGGTGGAGTATTAAGAACTGTCTGCTTTTTTTGATGATCATACGATCCTGAATAAAAAAATAAAACAAAATCCAGGCTATTTCCTCATTGTAGTTGCTATGCTGCAAAATCAGGCAGAGAAAAATACAAGAGGTCCTGAAGACGGAGTGCTTTGCGTATTCTTTTTTAGTAACAGGACTTATTGTTTATTGAGAGCGAGAGAGAGAGAGAGAAAAGGCTGGTATAGGTAACTATAAATGGATAAAAAATTATTTAAAGATTGTTAGTGTTTGCAAATTGCTGTTATATAAGAAGAATAAAACACTTCGAGACAGCTGTTGCTGGAAAACAATCATCTTCGGAGTGGTACCTGTAAGTCCGTTTCATCACACCACTCTGTTGTTGATTATTTTCCAATAACCGCATGCCCTCAAGAGCTTTATTCCTTACATGATGGACTTACCTGTTTAATTCCACATTTTACAAATACAGAACAAGTCCTATGCCTGAAGCAGCTTTAAAGATGCAGCTTTATCTCTGACACCGGAGACTCCTTCCATAGATTAGACTTAGTTAAAGTTATCACTTACTCTATAGCAATTGTTCCATCACCAACCCCTCTTTTTTTTTAATCCTCTGTCTGATACAAATCACTGACACTGGAGACTCCTCCCATAAAGGTCAAATAACATCTTCCAGTGAAATAATGGCCAGTCATCGTACAGATGTCTTGAAGTTTTATTTCTTTCTCTCTCTCTCTCTTAAAGCAAACACCATGAAAACTACAAGAAAATAAAGGGTGTAAAGATTTACAGCACATCTCTCAGTCCTTTCAGAGTTTTTTCCTGCAAGCGTCTACTGATAACCAGTCCCAAACACTTCAGCACATTTCTATTGTGTTAACATCAAATAAAGTCTCTGTCTTTACATGGACAGTGAAACCTGCTTTCAAACCACATTACATACCATTTAAATTAAATAAAGAAAAAAACCCCCACAAGAATTACCGTGTGCACCACTGGGAGCACATGCAGAATAAGGTTAATATGGTTTTCTTTCTTTTGCATGTCTTTCACCTGCTTCTACGTAAGTTCTGACCCACAATGCCACAGTCATGCTCGTGACTAAATTCTGGTCACATGACCCGTTACGCTCTGCGTCAAACAAACTTTCAGTAAGATCACAACATTTTAATTTAAAACATTATTTTAGAGTGGAATTGTAGACAAGGCTAGGCGGCACGGTGGTGCGGTGGTTAGCACTGTCGCCTCACAGCAAGAAGGTTCTGGGTTCGATCCCCGGGTCACCCAGGGTGCCTTTCTGTGCGGAGTTTGCATGTTCTCCCTGTGCATGCGTGGGTTTCCTCCGGGTGCTCTGGTTTCCTCCCACAGTCCAAAGAAATGCAGATTAGGTCATCTGGCTACTCTAAATTGCCCATAGGTGTGAATGTGAGTGTTTTTTTAAATTTGTTTATCTGGTTTCATGTTCGCTCTAAAAGTCCCTGTGAATAATTTGTTATTAAAGAACTGATAACGTATTAGAATGACACTATATTCAGAGCTGCTGTTATAGAAAATTCATCAATGCCTTAATTCTGACCAATCAGAATTGAGAATTCAACGATGACAGAAGCATAGAACGCATGTTCATACAAAGCAATTCACAATGTGTGCACAGCATTAGGCATAAACATATAAGCTGACAGCTCTCCCATGGTTTGGTAAATTGAGACTGAGTTATTTTATTCTGCCGTTTGATATTTGTAGTTGATATTCAAACCTGATATTAATGGATTTCTTTGCAGGCTGAATCTGGTACAAATTGGATTTTTTCAGCTGAGTACACTTCTGTCGCTGAAGCTGGTTGCTATGGTCTTCAATTCTTCAGGGTTAGTTGCCTGTGCCTGTGTGTTATCTACTGCCAACTCCTTCCCAGCTGCAGGAGCAGCCAAAGAAACTGCGGTCAAGCTGCAAAGCCCTTCAACACCTCCGTCAGGCCCAACAGCATGGAATCCACGCCATGAGGCCATGAGGGAGGCAGAGCTGATTTCTGCAGCTGTACATTTACAGGAGAACATTGTGACTCACAGAACATTCGAAAGCTGATAATACGTCTTTATCTCGCGATCATTTGGCCTTATTATGTTCCTTCGTGCTCTGGCGGTTATGACGTTTGATTACATCATCACATCACCTGTAGACAGTGTTGCACAATGTACTTGATTTAAGCATTTGTTTTTCAAACGAAGCATAATTATCTTACCTTCGAATAGAATAATACAAATTTGTACTAATAAGCAAAAATATCTAGATTTCTCTGTATATTCAGTATTTTTTCCCTTCACTCACTAAAACAGCATTTTAGCTGGTAGCTCTTAAGGTAGAGACTCAATACTAGCATAAATATTAGCATGGCTTTTCAAACATAGCTGACAATTTAGTTATTTGCTAATTAAGAAGCTAGATACCCAAATACCACAGCTTTTCTGTCCTTACCTTCCATTTTATATCATTTATAGCTAGCATAGCTAACAGAGTTGTGAAATTGTTAGTTAACTTACTTGCAAGTTAGCTTGCTAAGCACCTAGTTAGCTAGCTATTACTACTACTACTACTCACATAGTTTTCTACTTTTTCTTTTTTAAGAAACTTTCTACAGTTATAGTTTTGTTTCCTAGCTAGCTGCTAGTCAGCCTTCAGGTCTAATTGCTAAAGTTGGGCTAAATCTTTAGGCTAAATGCAGCACAGTTTGTATTCTCATCATAATTTTGTAATATTTAAGAGACAATTTTTTTTTTTGGACAGCAACTTCTTGTATACACAAAAAGCCCTACTTTGGTGCAAATACGTTGTGTTCCCAAAATGTCTGCTGCATTGACAGAAATTCACCCAGATCATGTCTGGGTGTAAGTGTATAGTGGTTTTCTATAAGAGACTCTCTGCCTGAGAGCATCAGGCAGAGCCGGGACCCTTTGGGATTGAATAATGAACTTGAGAGGAGAAAGCAATAACAACTTTACTTCTTCTAAAAAAAAAAAAATTGGATGTGTTCCCTGGAAATTACAATTCTCTACAGGAATAACATTGTTAACACGAAGCTCTTAGGGATTAGAATAAGATTTGGGTGATTTGGTTCAGGAAAAAAAAGGAGAAGTTATTGTATTCCACGAGAAGTGTGAAAGCCAGAAGCTTTAGGAGTGAGAAGTAGACTTTAAGTCTTTAATGTACTGCTGTTCAGTTTTATTCTGTCAGAAATTCTTCCACATTTTCTGTTAGACATTTATCACTAGCTCGTTGTTCCCAAAACTACTATTAATGTACAACGCGTTAAGGTCCTTGAGCCAAAATTACTCTGAACACAAAGTGACCTTCAAAAAAAACAAAAAAAAAGCGCCTGTAAAAAGACAACACAACACTAGACTTAAGTTATTTCTCTCTCTCTCTCTCTCTCTCTCTCTCTCTCTGCCTGATTCCTTTCTAGAACGGTAATTTTCCGCTATTAAAGAAAAAAAATCTCCAAACTGTACACTACGTTCAGTGAGAACACTCTTCAACCTTTGGTAAAGGCATTACCATGGAAACTGTTGAAGAATGAAGATGAGCGATCTCTCCGCCGCAGGTGGTGGCCACATTTGTGTAGGATTTCCTTCATCGTTTAAAAACGTTGTTTTAAAACAGAGAGAGGCATCTCGCTAGCCACACCTGGCAGAGATTTTTATTCATGCTATTTATTGAAAATATTACTTTAATATTCATTTTACTGTATAAGGAATAAAATGGAACAAAGTGTGCTTTTATATTAAAAATAATCACTGTCGTGGTGGTGTGATGAAGCAGAGTCACTGTTACCACCAAAGTTGATTAGTTTCCAATCGCAGCATGTCCTGTAGTTTTTTTTAATCCCTCTAATACCACAGCAATTTGCCAACAAAGAACAACACGTTATTCTTTATCCATCTGTAGTTATGAATAATGTTGTAGAACATCCAAGAAACAAATCATTGCCTCTTATCACTTATGTAACAACAGCTATAAACAGTCGTTCCTTCACGCTTTTTAATAAGTTAATAAGACAAAAAAACATACAACCTCCCCAGAAATGCTGAGTTATTAATACTACCTTAAAGTTGATAGTTTTCTTATAACAGCACACAACAAAGTGTGTTTTTATTCCTCTTACACTACAACAATTAATCAGTCATTACAATTATTTATTTATTAAAGAATGACACAATATACTCTGTATTCGCAACTCAAGTTAATTCCTGTTATATAAAGTACATCAGTTACATTATAGCAGCTATAAACTATAAACAGTTGTTCCCTCACCAGCCTCTCTTTTTTTCTCTTGTGAAGATAATTAGATTTTAAAAAGTGCAGCTTGTCATCTATCTATAATGCTTATCCATTAAAGGTCCCAGCTGACTTTGGTGAGAGGTGGGGTACCCCCTAGTCAGGTTTGTCAATTTAGAGTCGCCAGTTGACCTAATCTGCATGTCTTTTGACTGTTGGAGGAAACCGGAGCACCCGGAGAAAACCCACACAGGCTTGGGGAGAATATACAAATTCCACGCAGAAAGGCCAAACCCGGAATCTTCTTGCTGTGAGGTGAGACTGCTAACCACTGCACCACCACAGCTTGTCAAGTTAGTGAAAAACCAGAAAAGGTAAAAACCTTCCCATGGTGGAAAACTTACAAAATTACTTAAAACTTTGTTTCATAAATGTTAAATAAACATTGGTTGAAATAACTCCTCTGTGGCAGCTCGATGTAAATGAGAGGAGACGTTGCAGAGAACGAGCAGGTAATAAATGATAGTCTTCACCTGTGTGTGGTTAATGGCAGCCTACTTACATGCTTTTTCCCCCTCTTCAACACACTGAAAAAACTCATTGAATTTACTTAATTCAAAAACGTACATCAGTTTCCCACAAAGGACTTGAGTTTCATTAACATTACCAACATTATTTGACCATGTATTTTGAAAAAGTGAATAAAATCAAAATCCACAATCCAAAGATCCTCTGGTCTTTTACAACAGCTGCAATACTACTGCTTTATTTTACCACATATGTTTAAATCATGCTAAATTAATACTATAGTTACAGTTCCTTTCAGTCCCAACAACCTCGCAAGATTTAACAATGTAGTTTAATAATGTAATATCACGTAAATACTACATGAATTAATCATGCTCACTCATCATACTTATTAAATCTAATAATTAGAAATGTGGTTAAATTTAATATAAAGAATAAAATCATGTTTTGAAAAAATATAATATTTTATGTAAACGATCCACTGTGTTCGCTTCAATCTGACTGAACACATATTCCATGGTTTTTTTTTCAGTGTAGGATGTCAGACAGACAGACAGACAGACAGACAGACAGAGCTCACTGTATCAGCGCTGACCTGACCTGAGCTGAGCTTGTGCTGAACAGCAGGATGCTGAGATTGATTTTATTTCATTTTGATTTTACTTTGAGTGTGTGTGCTTAAGAGAGCTGAAAAGCACAGTGCTGAAAAGTGCTCACTAATAAAAGAGCAGCTCGGCTTTCTCCATCCCCTGCGTCCTTCATCCTTATCCCCATCTTCATCGATTAGGGTTTAGCACAGTTTCTTTACAGAAAGCTTCATCACAGCAACATTTATATTGTTTTCATTTTAAAATATCACTTTTTTTTTAATTCTGTGGTGTACAAGAATCTGTGTAGGTTATCTCTATCCAAATTGTAATGTATTAAAATGAAGGCATTAATATAAACCCATGATTTGAATTGCATTCAGAATTACTGAATTAAAGTTTTTTTTTTTGGAAATGTAATTTACTTAACTATTCAATTTCAATTATATTCAAGTAAATTATGTACCAAAACAATACTTAAGTACATTGACCTTTCTACAGCGGTGTTGGAATACGCTAGTGCGCTCAACCTCCTAATGAAAGCACTTGTATGTAACTTTTGTTTCTTTTGTTTCTTCTTTTCCTTTTAGCTGTATATGGTGTTTTGTTTCCTTCTTTGTAAGGTCTCTAAGTTTCAACCTAAGGCCTTTTCCCACACAATGATATCCAGAAGGTCATCGCTTACCAACCGGCCTTTAGAAAACATGAAACCCAGAATAAAGAGCAGTTTTTTCCCCCTTAAGCAGTCCACATTTTTGCATCTTTGACACTCTTGATGCACCTGTAAGCCGGTGTTTCTGACTGAAGTGTGTTCAGGGTTGGGACGGCTTGGTTCAGAGGATAAACAGATCAGATGCACTGCAGGTGGACGTGGCATTGTAAAGGGCAGAAACTCAGTAATCCAGTGAAGAAATTGAGAGCGAGGAGGTGAATCGGGATCATAAACTCCATCAAAGACACACTGTTGGTTAATAGCTGGGGAGAAAAACACAGTCTGAAGGCGGCTCAGTGTGAATGAGGGAAATGTCATTGGCGCACACTGCTGCGTGGAATTTTACTGTATAAAGGATCACATCTAGAGCAAGAAATCGGGTCTGCGACAGACTTTGAATTTTTTTTTTAACGTGATTTTTTCATTTAGAACAACAGCAATTGCCATTAAAATGATGCAACTGTTGAACTCTTGAAAAATACAATGAAGAAAAATATAAATTAAATATATTAAATATATTTAATATTAGCAATAAATTAATATATTGATTTATAACAATGTTCAACATAATATATATATATATATATATTATAGAGTAGCATCATTTGAATTCAATTTATAAATGCACTGTATTATACTGTAATTACAGATACAATAAGAACTTCAATTATTCACATTTTTAACATTTTATACTGAAATATTTGTAATTCTTTTTGTCCTTTTAGTTAAAGTTAAAATAATACAGCTTTCTAATGGATGGAATTAATAAAATCCATGAATTAAAAAATTTTTTTTTCAGATTTTTATGTAAGATTAAAAAAAATAAAATAAAAAAATAAAAAGATTTATATCTAAAGCATTTTCCATTAGCATTTAACTAGCTTTTATTATTTGCAATAGTATTCCTGTCAAATGGATTTTACATGAGATTTATATGATTATTTTGATGATTGTGTTTTTATTTTGTTATTATTTACTCGGTGGCACGGTGGTGTGGTGGTTAGCACTGTCGGCGCACAGCAAGAAGGTCCTGGGTTCGATCCCTGGATCACCCAGGGTGCCTTTCCCAGGGTGCTCTGGTTTCCTCCCACAGTCCAAAGACATGCAGATTAGGTCAACTGGCTACACTAAATTGCCCATAGGTGTGAATGAGAGCGTGTGTGGCTGTTTGTCTGTGTCGGCCCTGTGGTGGACTGGCGACCTG
>JAQQZU010000007.1:21280103-21295559 GCA_030068025.1 Parauchenoglanis punctatus | reverse complement strand
AAGAATTGATGCTGTTTTGAAGGCAAAGGGTGGTCACACCAAATATTGATTTGATTTAGATTTCTCTTTTGTTCATTTACTGCATTTTGTTGATTGATGAAAGTAAATGATTGACACTTCCATTTTTGAAAGCATTCTTTGTTTACAGCATTTTTTCACACCTGCCTAAAACCTTTTTGCACAGTACTGTATATATATGTATACCCTGCTGATTCATTGTCTTGTTGCAAAGTCTTGCGTCTTGTCCTTAAGTCTGAGCCGACTTTTATTGTTGGTGGTGTTGTTGCAATTCCCGGTTTGCCTGCTTGTCTTAGATTATGGATTTTCCTTGTTTGACTTTGTGTATTGACCCACGTTATGGATTCTGACGATGGTTCTTGGAGTCATCCCAGTAAACCACATGCTGAGTTTATAAATGCGCATCATACTTAATCTCTCTGCACATTCATCTTTGCAATTCACCTTGTATGCGGATACAAGGTGCGTGCTAAGTGACTAGATGCGCTCAGTAGAAGCGGTAAAAAAAATAAATAATAAAAAACCTTTTTCCCGATGCACCTGCCTGCAAAATGACCAGCGTGTCTATCCGGACAGGTCTAAAATGATCATCTAAAAAACCAGTAAGTAATTTGGGCTGTAATTTTCCTCTCTTCAAAAAACTGTGACAGGGAAGTTCACAGAAGAGCACCTTCAAAAAATGGAAGAACTCCAGGTCATTGTGTGAATTAAATCCTGTCCAAAAGAGATCTATAGTTTATCTTTCATCTAATATTCTCCTGAAAGTTCAGGCTGATTTCTGATTAAGCATCGAGGGAGTAAAGACAATAACCATCATGTTTCTGTAAGAACCAGCAAAATCCTTGTATTCCCCAGAAGTATTAAGGACTTTATCCTTCTGTGCAAACCAGAATAATAATTCAGTTACATCTCTGTAGCAAATCCCTAACACATGTGCACTGAATATTACAATCCTATAAAGACCTGCTTGAACTGAAGCCCTTTTTATAACCTTAGAACATTTCTAATTTTACCCCATGCCTTTATTTTGATGTGACAAGATTAAATTAACACTTACGAAGTGAAATGTCACACAGCGCTTGTTGATACGCTATATGAGTTTATGTGTTGGAAAAATATCTAAGGTTTTGTATTAATTATTTGGACAAGTAAAATTTTTCCCCCTAATTATAATGGAAGGGCAAACAGGTGATGTCCGATTGTCATTTAAACCTTCACCTTGCTTTTACATTATCATTTTACAACCCTTAGAGTGGAAGCATGGCCCTTTACAAATTACCCTGCTGACAGGCTGTCAGTAAGTTAGACTAATGCAATTGGCCAAGCTTCAGCTCTCAGGGAGCGCAGTGACAGTTCACAAGCCCACATAACACGAGTTCCATTTAGCTAAATGGATGGGCCGTGATCAGAGCCTGAAAGCTATTATACAACGTGCAACAGTGGGATTCATTGTTACTCGATAGGGTTGGAAGGCTGCAGAAAATTAAACACATACCTGTCACAATAGCTAACTAAACTGCAGCTGAATTAAATCTTCATTACGCTTGAATTAAATCCTCTTTATCACACATTTGCCCTTCTCACATGTCTCCGCCCACATTCACAGGGAATGATGGCTCATTGAATGGATTGATGGGGATGAAACTCATGATCAGTAATGTTATGCCCTTCACACTCAGCAGAATCGTTTGCTCCCATTTGCTCTCCATCACCATCATCAAAACATCAAGGGATTGAATATCATTTGGAAGAACGGAGCTCCATGCTTCCAGGGGAATTCTAGCCAGTGCAATTGGTTCAGCTCACCAATAAGATCTGACGATTTGATTTCTAGTCAGGGATAGATTAGTAAATCCTGGGCCTGTGGGCTGGAACCCCATCCTGCCCCACTAGACTTGAATCAATGCATATGCCTTATCTTTTCTTTCCTTTGTGTCCACCCACGAGATGGCCGAGGCCGTTTCGAGTCCATTATATACGGAATAACCAATACGAAAACTATATGGATCAGTTGCCAGACATCAAAATATAAATACTTTTACAAAATATTTTCATTTAATTTTACATTACAATTTAAGATGTACGGCCTAGGATGTCACCAGATTCTTGTGGATTTTTGGAATAACAAAAATGACAACACTACTTGGTGCCGAGGACGCTTGGATGAGTGAACTGGCCCGTTTATGCAACTGATGGCTCTTTAGATATGTAAAGTGATACCCAATGCTCAGCTAAAAGAGGTGACTCGAAGGCCCTGTTTACACTCGGTTTTTAAAATGCGTCTTGGGCATTCAGGTCACAAAAGGACACCCGAGCCACATGTGTCTATCATGCGTCTCCAAACTGTCCAGCTGACCACTTTGGCTCAAATTTCGTTACTGCCTACGTCACTTCTGCTAGAAGGTCAAAGGTCCTGGTTCACAGTTATATTAAAGCCTTAAACCTGCAACATACCTTCATTATTGTCTTGCCACATACATCAGTGCTACTGTCCTTTTTTAACTGTGTCGTGTTGCGCTGTTACCAAAACAACCACCGCGCACAGCATTTTTCTCTTATGTCTACATCGGTCACGCATCGGGACACATTAGTGTAATTACACTATAAAGGTATGTAGTCAAATACGTCCCAGACCACCTCGGCAAGTGGTTTGAGTAAATGCATCTTGAATGCGTCATGTACCCTGTTTATACATGGTATTAAAATGCGTCTTGGCCGATATGATCACAACTGGATAGCGCTAAATACAATTGTAAACGACCTCCAAGACGCATTCGCTCGAACCACTTGCCGAGGTGGTCTGGGACACATTTAACCACATACCTTTTGTAGTGTAAACGCTGATGCATCCCGATGCGTCCCCAACAAAGACGAATCAAGAAAATACATCATCAATGCTAGACGCGGTGATTGTTTTGGTAACCGCGTGACACGCTAGAAAAAAATGTAAAGGAGCAGCGATGTATGTGGTTGGAGTGCAAGAAAATAATGAAGGTATGTTGCAGGTTTAACATTTTAATATAATTTTGCACGGGGACCTTTGGCCTTCTAGCGGCAGTGATGTAGGCAGTAATGAAATTTGAACAAAAGTGGTCAGCTGGACACCTTGGAGACGCATGATAGACACAGGTGTAAACGACGATGTGTCTCGGCAGTCCATTTGTGACCTGGATGCTCAAGATGCATTTTAAAACCAAGTGTAAACAGGGCCTTGAATGCGTCTTGGAGGTCGCTTACATTTGTGTTTAGCGCTGTCCAGTTGTGATCAGATCACCCAAGACACTTTTTTAATACCAAGTATAAACGGGGTCAAAGAGTTAACTTGCTCATGAACAGCACATCTCGTACAGTTCAGTTCTCCTACAGAGAACCTTTGATGTACTGGAACTGTTCTAACCAATATTTAATTTGATTTTTTCCTTTAATTTGTCACCCATACTGTATACGGTATGTGTAATATTTCATATATATATAAATTTCTCAGTGATGAATGGATTTGATTGTTTCACTCTCAGTGAGTTTTAACTTTCTTTCTGGACTTAATGGCTTTTAAAGAAACACCCTCTTGACTGTGGAAATTCCTGTGATTCTTCAACTTTTTTTTTCTCTCGCTCTCTAAATCTCCATTCAGGGATTCTATTAGCTCGTAATTAGGTGTGATAGCGGGTCCAGCAAATAGTTTGGCTGCATGCACACCAAATAGCCAGCATTACGCTCCATTTGCAAACATAAGAAGTGGAACATTGCTGCGTTAGCAAGCCAGTCTAATCCAATGCTTCACTATGTGTGCCTTGAGGACAGTATTGCTTTGTTCATCCACATGAGTGCCCTTGCGACTGCTTTTCTGCATCTGAAATGCTCAGTGGTGTTTGGTTATATTCTTTTTCCTTTTTATCTGACCATTGGAATATGAAAGTGTCAGCACTTCGGGCGGCTATTCAGACGACTGGGGAAAGAAAATGCAAAGAGTTTGAATTTAGTTTATGACGAGAACACAAATTTATTAAAAAAAAAAAAGGGGCAGTGTTTGCAGGGTAAGTCTTTATAGCTGCTCTATAGATGTATAGTATAGATGCTGCAGAATATAAAAATCTTAATCTTTATACATTATGCTTCTGTTCATTGTATATTGAACATTTATTCCACGATGCTGGTGAATTCTTGATTCTGATTGGAAGGTTAGAAGGTGTTGATTAATTTCCGATAACAACAGCTCTGAAAGTAGTGCACCTACAAATCATAGGTTTCTGTTAACGCTCTAATACATCAACGTGTCTAGACTAGCAAGTGACACATTGAAAAGAAGCAATTGTTTTGAGGAGATGTTTATTTAGCAGTTATGGAAGGAGTCTCCAGTGTCAGCACTTTGTAACAGTCAGTAAGTTTGCCACATGACTCATGAGTTTCAAGGTTTCTTGGTGCAATTTTATGTCTTAGACATAAAGAGAGAGAAGAAAAAGAAGAAAAAAGGTGAGCGAATAACTGTTTATAGCTACTATAACGTAAGTGGTAACTTGTTTCATAGACGTTCCACAGAATTAACTGTAACTAGAAAGATACAAGATGTTCTTTTCTAAATATAAGAAATAGGAATTGTACGCAAATTGTTGCAGTATAAGAGGAATAAACTTCTTTAGGATGTGCCGTTATAGGAAAACAATCCACTTCATGGTGGGAACAGTTACTCCGCTTAGCATTCAGCCATATCACACTGCTGTTGTTGATTATTTTCCTATACCAGCTCATCCCAAGTGTTTTATTCTTTATTTATGTTTGTATAAACCATTATTTTAGCCCTATAATTAGACAAGTTAGACACACAAAAAACCCCCCACCTGATAATCATTTTGCTCAACAGATGGTTTGGTCAACGTTGGTCAATCTGAAGCATGTGCCGTACCGGAGATGTTTGAATTTTAATCGATGTTTTTCATCGTTATGACTATTTAGAGTGGAGACAAGCCTTAACGTTTGGAATATGATGCTGGAACGTCGCTCTGCTGCCGAGTCTGCAGAATCATCTTGGTGCAAAAAAGCTGAAAATTAATTTTTCATGAGAATACGGTGCAGTTTTCCAGAAACGCCTTGTTGCCTTGTGTTGTATGTACAATTCTGTAAAATGGTGGTGTAAATCATAAGCCTAATTAAATGTTATGGTGCATTGCCTATATGGGGTATGACCTCTCACTCTTATTCAACCAGAACCATATTTATATACAAGTTTTTTGGGAACACTGAACCTCTGTTCCTTACCTCATGTTATGTAGCATTTCAGTGCATCTCTCAAATAAAACAATTTCATATCGCAACATTATTCTATTCACCTTTTTAATCACATGCTTATCATATCAATACACACACACACACACACACACACACACACACACACACACACACACACACACACCCATCCTGTTGGCTCTCTGTCAGATCTGTGATCTCAGATGTACTCAGCACCTGTTAGCACCCGTCCCTCAGGATTAGTCTCATTATGTCGAGTTTGTATCACCTGCGTTTTGTTTTGTTGTATTTCCAGTGTAAAATACACTTTCTGTTTGTCTTGCATGTCATGCTGTCAGCCATATTGCTTTGACGCTTGTCTCCTTAGTAACCCATGCTTGTAGTTTTCCTTTCCAGTTTCTAAGCTCTTTGCTATTTACTTGTCACTTGGTGGTAGTTTTTCTTCTTCTTCTGGTTTTAAACCTTGAGAATAGATTTACCTCGTCCTGATCTCATGAAAAAATTTCATACGAACTGTATGCTAGCTCTGACCTTAACCCTTCTTCAAGAATCTTAATTTTTATTAGACTTTAGTTTTTTCAGTTATGCCTTGAATTCACAAGCATGAGCCTGTGTAGTAAATTAACCTCATCTGACGCCACTTAAGGACAAATAAAGAGGCTAATGTGTTACCCCTAGGTGTGTATGAGTGTGTGAACGTGTGTGTGCCCCATTATAAACATAGCTACCTTTCTACCTCAGCCTATTGCTTAAATGTATTTTAAATACTTTTCACAGTCTCCATCCAGCTCATTGCTGAACAAGAGTAACCAGGAAGTGAAGCACAAGATCTGCTCTAATTTCCTCTTTCTCTTTTTCTTCTGGTACCTTCAGTGTGTCCTCTCAGCGTGGGTTCAGAAATATGCTTCTCACCTTCTTCATTTTTATTAATTTATTGTATTTCTCTAAACCGCAGAGACCATTTGTGCGTTGACTCCTTTTGGGTTTCTGTTTTCATTTAAATGAACTATTTACTCATGTAAAATCTCACCGCCACGGTTGCATCGCTCCCAGGATTTAAATCCGCTCCTGATGGGTTGCTTTGTGCAGCACTGAGTCTTCAGCAGCCAGCAAGAAACAGAAACAGCCAATATCCATGAAAATGACACGTACTGCAACCGCCTGACCCCAATTTCAGCTCTAAAAAGCTCAAATTATAGCAGAGGAGATGCTGCACCTTTGAATATTGTTAAAAATGGAAGCAAATGAGACATTTGCGTATGACTTGGCTAACTGGGAAGCTGTCAAATCTAATATATGTAAGTACAAATTATAGGGTTGACTACCTCTGATATCTAGTAATATACAATATTTTCAGTGGGTATTGCAGCTCTAAATATTTCACCAAGAATATACAGACAGCAACATTTGTCTGGTTCTTTTATTGACGAGCAAACATCAGGGAAACTGTAGCATAAAACTAATGCCAAGCGGACACAACATAACTCTCAGAATCGCTGTACTGCTCACACCACACGATTTTTAGCACGTGAGATCTGTTTTGACAAAATCTTATGAAAACTAACACCTGCCTATTATATGACTGTGTAAAGTACAACTAGCTGTAGTGGTTGTATATTAATTCTGTATGGAAATAACAATAAATAAGAAAAATTTGCATGAAATATTGGATGTATGCAATGAGGATTATCTGTTCTGCAAAGAGAACTGGATGCATAGTTCCAAAAATACAGTTATTTACTACGTACACTGTGCGTCACCAGAAATCGTGATGTTTTTGTTGTGTTTTATTTTCACTGTCCCTAAGAACCATTTGAAATACCAAATAATGGCACGATCCTGGTGTCCTACATCTGGTTGGAGTCATCACTTGCTCCTGTTGAGGATGGCACCATAGGAACTGCCTCATCATACACCTAGAACTGTGAAGATGGTGTTGGACTTCTGTTGACATGAGCGGTTCTGCTACAATGGCATAGGACTTAAATCACCACGAACAGTCTTGCACTCTAATCTTGACCCTATAACAAAAGTATGATAATTGTAATTGCACTATCCAGTGCCACCTAATTGAGGATGGGTTCCCTTTTTAGTCTAGTTCCTCTGAAGATTTCTTCCTCTTGTCGTCTCAGGGAGTTTTTCCTTGCTGCTGTTGCCTCAGGCTTGCTCATTAGGGATATATATAAATAAATGTATAGATTCACAAGCTTATATTCAGAATTTATATACTTCTGTGAAGGTGTCTGTTGTTAAAAGTGCTATACACATAAAATTGAATTGAATTGAATGGCATCAGGGGAATAGTGGGGTTATGTTGGGGTTGCATAAACATTCAAGTCAGGAAATAAGGATATTTGTCTGTCCAATATTGTGTTTTCACATTAATATATGTGCTCCTGATCATAATGTGTGATCAGTGCTGCTATTGTATTTGTAGCTGTACCATGATGTTGCCGTCATCCTATACCATCCTTAGTATAAGCATCATCGCAACACTCACACTCTGTGAGATTTAAATCTCAAACCTTGCTGTTTGGTCAAAATGGCACTAAATTAGACAATGTGTCACACTGTGCACCAATCCAAACTCTTTTATTTTTTTGTCTGTTACACCAACATTTGCCTGAATATAAAGCTTGTTTTGTCTGTCAGAGGGAAATCATGGCTAAAATTGTACATCGTGCATTCAGCATAAGGCAACTCATTTGTCAGGCACCATCTCACCGACTCGTGTCTTAGAGGTAGTAATTTTGACAGCATGCAAATAAAACAAAAGGTGACATGTAGACAAACAGAGTGTCACATATACATCGATAGTACCAAACTGTCAAATTTGACGGATTTCTCGTCGTCTTTACAGCCCCTGACAATCATCTTCAGCAGGATCCTGCATTTAATTCTCCCCTCAGGTGGCCCTCACTCCACGCACTCCAGACTGTTTGTGCTCAGGGCAGCACAGGCGTGTGGTTTTAAATGAGGCATCCAGGCCGGTTTACTGCACCTGCAAATGCCAATGGAAAATGGAAAACAGTGAGCCTGCATCTGGCTCGAGGGCTGTACAAATGAGCCTGGCTGTTTGCTGAGCCACTGGCATACACCATTTCTGATGATGCAGTCCTGAAAAACATGGAAACTAAATCAGAAACACGCATTTGCTGAACGATGGATTTACCAAGTTTAGTATGCACAAAATATCAACCTTTTAATTTAATACCAAAAACAAGTGATTTTACGTGAGGCTTTTGTTGTTTTCTCTATAAATAGGAACTATAAATAATGAAGCTATTTCTTGTCATCTGCATCTGATCACCACAGGCTCCAGAAAAAAGATTTGTTGCGTCTTAAAGTGAGCACGCTGTTATTGTTCTTGGCTGATAAAGTCTTCATAAGCTTGTGGATGGCAGCTGTGTGTTTTTGTTTTAAACCTATAAACCCAAACAAAATCCTTAAACCTTTAAAACCCAAACAAGTGACAAACAACAAAAACACGCAAAACTAAATTAATACAAATCAAGCAAAACAAAAGGATTTAAAAACAAACAAAAGCAATTAAAACAAATGAAACAAATGCAACAATAAAACAAACATATAAACTAAAAACTAATACAACAAAACCAATAAAGAAACAAACGAAACAAAGAAAATGAAAATCAGTAAAAAAAACAAACCATTACAATTTAAACTGACCAAACAAAAATGAATAAAACAAAACCAATACAAAACAAACAGAACAGAATGAATATAAATTGAACAGAATTAAACCAATAAAAACAAACCAAAATAAATGCTTAGTTTTATGAAGCCAAATTTCTAGTTTTAGTTTTGTCTTAGTTTCTTGTAATTTAATCATATAATTATTATTTCAGTTTTAGTCCTCATCAGCGATGCCTCTCGTACAGGCATCTGGAAACACTGGTTGTAAGTGTCACATCCACCTCTGACACTCCTCCAATGTTATCGGACTGCAGTGTTGCTCCTCTGTGCAGCTCGTGCTCATAAACGTCCCACATCCGGGGGAAAATAACTACTCAAGTGGATTAATAAAGGGGAGAGGATGGGGAGGAAAAATGAGTTTACGAAGAGGATGGGCTTTAAAACCATCCTGGATGTTTGGCGGAATTGTCCTACATGACCACACAGAGCATCTCTGTCCTGTGGGACATTACATCAGGACTAGTAACATCTGCACAGGACGATGCTTCATCCTCGGTCTCCAGCCTGTCACCATGCTGTACCGACCAATCACAGCTCATCACCTTCTGTTTCTACACAACATGACAGACAGTAGGGATTCCATTAAAGCTCCATCATCCTCTACAGTGTACGCAGATGGTTAGGAATATATTACTGTATAATTTTATGCTTCCTTTATACTACCTGAATCAAAAGGCAATGCATAAACTTGCCCGTTGAGCATAAGATTTCTCTTTATGACTGTCAATCACAAGAGCCGAAGAGCTGATTTTTCTGAATACCCCATTCTTGAATTTCTTTGCAGCGTATGGTATTATTTTGAAAACTAAAAGTTTTTTAAAAAAAAGGAATTCATTTGCTCTCTTATGAACATGAGACAATTTCTTCCAGGACATTTTAATGAGGAGGAAAAGGAGAAAATGTACAACAAGGTTTTGTCATGGATTTTGGAAAATGGCCTTGAGTTTGAGATAGATAGATAGATAGATAGATAGATAGATAAGCAAGTAGGTAAATAATAGATTTATCACATATAAATTCATCTTCTTCTTGTTCTTCTTGATAGTAGTAGTAGAGGCAGTAGTTGTAGTAATAATAGTAATAGTAATAGTAGTACAGGAGTAGTAGTAGTAACCGTAGTAGCAGTAGTACTAGTAGTATCTAACTTTCAGCTAAGACAGTTCCGAGACTATTTTAGGTCTTTAATATTATTTTTAGTTACTTATTTAATACAGTTTAATTATTGTATTGGTATGATGAGGATGATGATGATGAGGATGATGATGACAATTCTCTTCTTCTTCTTCTTCTTCTTCTTCTTTTTGTTATATTTTATATAATTATTAAATATTAAGAGATTGGATATAGAGGTCAGGAATATATTCTATGTCAAATAAAATTCATACAAGGTTTTGAATTCATTTTGAGTGAATAACAGGTATATTGTATATAACTGGTTTTAACAGATCACAAGTAAAAGTAATGACGCCCCTGAAGTGAGTTTTATTTTAATCCAATCACTGCTACTAGACTGCTGAAATGATTAGAAAGCCTGGAGACCTTCACATTTACATGCTTATATGCAGACACAGTACGAAAGTCCCTAAGTACTGCTCGGATTCACAAACTAGCAACATAAAAGACTTTTGGATAGGATCCTGTTTCATTATTCTGCAATGATATACTGGCAAAACTCCAGACTTGCCTTTGCTCTAACGCAGAGAGTCAGTGAGTTAATGGCTTTCTCCGTATCACCATCAAAGGCAGCGCTTCTTACATCAGTCAGCAATTAACTGCAAGTGACCCATTACAACGGCTCTCCAGACATGTCTTAAAATTATACACTACAGTTTGTATATTATTTAAATGGGACTTTTTTTTTAGAGATCTAGCAAGTGAGTATAGAAAACAAATCCTCGGACTCAGTGCAATATTCTATTAATATTAAAACTTTGTATTTATTTTAGACAGATTACAAGTACATGGTTTTTGGTACTCGGTGAGTAACCTACTTAGTATTACGTAGTGACATCATGGAACTTTTTATCAACCTGGTTTATGTTTCACCGGTTTAAATGAAATGAAAAGTGTACACCTGTGTGTTCAAGCAGTCAGACTAGTAGATTTGTTTGATAATTTTAACTAGTGCATTATCTAGCTACATTGGTCACAATGTTTTCAATGTTTTCATAGCTGTAAGCAAAGAAGGGTTTTATCTTCATTGTGATGGAATCCATCGTTTTCAATGACCAATAGTGGCTGATTGTCAAGTTCTTACCTAGCGTCATTTGTAGGCACTTTTTCTTGCCTAGCCTGCATTTTCTCCTAGTGATGAACTCCTCATACTGAGTTTTGTGTCTAAAAGGCTTTATTAGGTTACTTGTATTGTAGGAATATGCTGTCATTCCCCCTCTTGATATCTTCATAGAGCACATTCTTCATAGCGCATTCTCTACTTTGATTGCCATCATCCATCCATCCATCAATCCAATATCTCTACCGTTTGTCTGTTAAGGATCTTGGGGAAGCTGGAGCCAATCCCAGCTGACTTCGGGTGAGAGGCGGGGTTACACCCTGGGCAGATCGCCGATCTACCGCAATTTAGAATAGCCAGTTGACCAAATCTGCATGTCTTTGGGCTGTAGGAACCATGAAATATATCCAGATTGCTGTCATGTCATGTCTGTTCTTGAGCACAGCAACATACTGTATACTAGCTGGATATTGGCTAAGCCAGAGCATTTTGTATGAGTATGAGTAAATGAGCACGGTATTGGATGGATATCTGATACCAGTATCAGTATTAGTACATCCTTGTACATGACGATGCATTTCCCTTTTGTGAAAAATCATGTCTGAGAAACAAACTGAAATGGCTTAGTGAAAAAGTCATTTAAATTGATTTTAAAAGGGGAAAGAACAGCTTTATAATCAACTTGTGCTGTGAGAGAAAGGACTAGCAGGCAACACTTGGAGCCAGAGCTTCGTATGCTGCAGCATTTGATATTCAGTATGTATAGAGAGAGAGAAGGAGAGAGAGAGAGAGAGAGAAAACATTCAGCATAGGAGCATCAAAGTGTGGCCTAAATCCTTAACATTGATGAAGCACAAAAGTCCAAGCAGCGAGGTGCTCGCCAGTCCACAGACCTGCAGTTACAGCATAACAAGGCTTTCATTGCGATTGATTTCCCCTTTTCTTCAGATTTAATTAAATCAGATTCAAGTCTGGGAGCCTCCCTGTCTCTGACTCTTGTCTCTTCTGCTTTTGAAGTGTAAAGCAGATCTCAGCAATGGAAGAAAAGAGAATTTCTTTCACATCAGGTCCTGCACCGTTTAAACTGCACAAAGGGGCATTCACACGTTTGCACTGAACAACTGGACTGAATCGACAAGAACCGGACAATTTCCTCATCGTGTGTGAAGCTGTAAGCACTTGATTTACCAGATGCTAATCGTTTCACTTACAGGCATACAGGTGATTTTTTTTACAGGTGATGATTTAAACAAATTAAAAGCTCACTCACTTATGACTTATTCGTTAAAAATATTTTTTTCCATTTCGATTTTTTAGTTGCAGTCGAAAATATTTACGGCCTTTATACCATAACACTGTTGAATTCTTGAATATGACTGGTCAGAAGGTGTTACTGCTTTTTTTTTTTTTTTACTAAGAGCTAATCCTTCAAATTGTGTATAATTGTTGATATGCTGGTGTTTGCAGTGAAGAGACATTTATATAGCATTTGTGGAAGGAGTCTCCAGTATCAGTGCGTTGTACCAGTCAAAGATAAAGCTCTTTTTTTGACCTAGCAAAGTCATTTTTATTTTATTAGAGAAAAAATGAGGCCGGTGAAGGCATTACTGTTTATAGCAGTTATAAATATATCTATAACTGATAACAGAACCTAACATTCATTCAGGTCCACTATGTAGGATTTAGGGGGATCTATTAGCACAAATGGAATATTGTATTCATAGATATGTTTTCATCAGTGTATACTTACCTGTAACTACGAATTGTACGCTTAGAAGGAGCCCTTTCTATCCAAACACCTTCTTCACCAAATCAATTAACTAACAGCACATTTTTAGTTCGTTCATTTTTAGGTGATATTACGCACAGCGTTCGCTCTACAAGGTCCTGTGAATTTGCAGTTACTAGAGAAGGATGTGGTAGAATGAAAGCATTAATTTAAACACCTTCTGACTAATCAGATATGCGAATATAACAGCGTTGTGATGGATTTTTTTTTTTTGAAAAACCTGTTTCTAACAGTATAATCTTTCTTAATTTCTTAAAGAAAAGGTAGAATATATTTACAGGGTGAAATGTGATATTAAAGATAGATCACAAAAAAAATCTAATATGACTGAAACATCCATTAAACATAGGACTGAAATTTCCATTAAAATTAGAATTAGTTTAACATGATTTGACAGGCTAATTTATTATAATAGCAGAGTTTGAGTAAATTAAGTCACAAGTAATATATGGGGACTTGGGAAAATGCATATGTACTGTATATACTGTACATACGCAGCTAGAATGCTAAAATAATGTTTTAAATGAATACAGTTTTGTTTTAATAGACATCCAAACAACTAAATGTATTAATAAAGCATTTAAATTTAGTCTAAAGGTACACTTTACAGCTAACATAAGATGGCTTCTTCACGGAACAAAGAATGACCCTTAGAGTGATTAATCATACTGTATAGGAAAGAAATTGATTCTATAAAAAGAAGACTATTATAAGTAAGTGGATGGAGAGGATAGTGCAGAGAGAAGGCATTAGTATCATATTACCTAATGGACTGTGATGTCTCAGATCAGACGGTACATGGAGCATCAGACAATGATGACTTCACCTTCCGTCACTGACATTTTTTAATCTCTGAGCATTTTTTTTTTCTAGATCTAAAAATACACCTGAACTGTGTTACTCTGACTGAACGACTGACAGTAAAGGCATAAAGCTGTACATGTTTTAAAGTGAATGTCTCAGACATCGTGCAGCCTGGTTATTCTGCGTATTTTTTCTGACTCAGCACTTGTCAAACTGACACTTTATTCATTCATGCGATTGTACTACAAGAATTGCATGAATTTGCCTGCATTTGCCGTTGTACGCCTTCTTGGCCCGACTGACAGCTGATTGAATATTGATGTAATACCTGACAATTGCGCTCGTGCACCTCTCTGCCCTCATGTGCCTTGTTGAAGTCTGACTTTCATGACCCCATCAGTGTCTTCATTAGCACTCGCCTCTCACTCGCTCTCTCCCTGGGCGGCTCTGACTTTTACTCAGTGCTGATCCGTATTGTTTGGTGACCTCAATTTGCACAGCATCGGCAAACCTTTCCTCTCTTTACCGAAGGGAGTAAACCTGGAGAACTAAATAGCTTTGAAGAATTGTGTTTCCTCATATGCAAGTCATAGCACTTACGCTTTTTACCTCCAGATATGAGAATGCAGATAATATGGAAGAACCTGGAGGGCATGCTGTTATAGGAAAATAATCATCAAGAGAGTGGTGTGATGCAGCCTGATGTGAAGAGGAATTACCTTTACATCCTGAAGTTGTTTGTTTCCTGCACCTTGCTAAAGCAGTAATTGAATGTTAATATGTAATAAACAAAGTAGTTGAAACATTTTTTTCCATTTAAAAGGAAAACTAGCACACGTCTGGAGGCCCTGAGAAGGTCAGGCACACTTGTTTAATCATTCAGACTCTCCGATTGCAGTAAATGCAAGTCTGAATTATTAAACCATCAAGAGTCAGAACTCTGGTGCCTGTTCTACATTGATTTTGTTCTCATTTACTCTAAAGCTATTCGAAGGTGCTGTTACAGCCCAGACATGATTGGGTTATCTGAGACCATCACGGCATCGTGTTTCAACTCAGTGAATTAAGCTACGAAAAGGCAATTATGTCATGATTCGATAACCTTTACCTTTAATTTGATTTTCCTTCGGGCTACTAAGCAAGATGTTTGGCATTGCATCTTTAAAAAGGGGAGATTCATATTACATTCGAGTGATTCGGTTACCACATCTCTTTACTGGCTTTTAGGGGTAATAGAGGTCGGTGTGCATCCAAGGTAAAATATGTGTACTCACCAAAATATTTCACCATCATTAACATGATGCTAGTTATCAGGTAATGAATATTTAAAGGTTGTGCTGAATTGTATTGTCATTATGCCATACTCACATCACATAAATAAGAGCTTTGTGACAGTTAAGTAATCCCCGCAACCTCCAACCCTAATCCCTAATCCTCAAAGACTCCAGCTCCAGTCAATGCAGACTCCAACCCTAATCCCTGCAGACTCCATCCCTAATCCTCAAAGACTCCAGCTCCAGACAATGCAGACTCCAACCCTAATCCCTGCAGACTCCATCCCTAATCCTCAAAGACTCCAACCCTAATCCCTGCAATGTCCAAAACTAATCACTGCAGACTCCACCCCAATCACTGCAGACTCCACCCCTAATCACTG
>JAQQZU010000007.1:21236615-21246787 GCA_030068025.1 Parauchenoglanis punctatus | reverse complement strand
ATACACATATATATGGCATTAAAAACCTAGTAACATCATTAAGGGAACAATCCATCCTGAACGACTTTATCTTCAGTGGCATGTAAGAGTTATTTTATAATGAAATACTGAGCAGACTTTTTATTTTAAATGTCTTCATGGACATGTTGGCATATAATCACTTTGGTTAACAGTTTCCTACATTACCCACAATGCTATTTGCATGACCTATTTGCACTACCTGCTGAGTGCATAGTGCAGAAGGATTCAACCCCGTTGCTTCATGTATACTTAAAAGGAGTGATGCAGCGGTGCTTTAGTCCTTTCCAGTTCTCTTACCTCCTCATCTGTACACTCAGCTCAAAACAGATCAGCTGACAAAGCTTCAACTTTCATGCTGATACCATGCTTCTCGTTAGCTAGCTGAGCTGAGTCTTGTCTGTAGCTCAGTATAAATACATCATATAGCTGCATTGCATTCTGGACCTTTGAATCCAACGTTTGTCGTCCCCGCTACTTCTAGGTTGTATTTCTAATTAACATGACATTGAACGTCACTGTTGAGAAAAGAAGTTCTTCCTCTGTTGTTTGTGGATGCTAACAGCGAAACCTGACCGTTATCACTTCTGTTTGAGGTGGTTGATTTTGTCCTGTTCAACAGCATTGTAACTGCTCTAGCAATAACAATAACAATGTTCCCTTGTGATATCGGCACAACCGCTAAACTCTCACAGGAATCATGAAAATAGGCCTACAACACCAACCAACAAATTAGCAGCAGACTCGCTGAGCAACACACATACTTCTAAACATATTTAATGTGTATCTGGGCAGAGTTTTCCTTAAGGGGCACTTATTTGCTTGGGATATTAGATTCTCTAAATGGTGAAGGTGGAGATGTCTTCGAGAAATAAATAGGCCAAAATGATCACAGTCTGGCCTTGTGGTATAGAATTGATGTGATTTTATAATAATCCATAAGGATACAGTGTAATAGACAAGACATATGCATGTAATTAACACTGCTCCACAAATGATAGCTATATTAACATTTTAAACCTTTTCAAGACAGAAAAGGTGTAAAATATTATTTATAATATTATGATATTATTACATTAGTAACCTGGATGATTATTTGTACAGATTTCATGTACTTTACTGAAGTACAGCTTAAAAAAACAAACCCAGAAACAAGGGAAACAAATAAAAAACATTTTTTTTAGCATCTCCTTGTTGCCGCTTGACCACGCCCACTTTGTCCTCATTGGCTCGCTGTCTAATTGAAGGCAACTCATTTGTCTCGTCTCATTGGTTGGAAGGATGGAGGGCGCGTGCGCGCGTGGCACGCCACGCCGCGCCGCGCGCCTTGCCTGCCTGCTCGTTCCTATAGAGACGCTACTGCTGTGTATGTGTGTGTGTGTTTGTGTGTGTGTGTGTGTGTGTGAGAGAGAGAGCGCTCGCGATGGAAGACGCGCGCGTACATGTCGGAACAGGAGGAGAGCGGTCGCCCGCTTGAGGGAGCGAAAGAAAATAAACATAAGGGGGAGGAAAAACAAATAAATAAAGACTTGCAATAGAAAAGACGTTCAAGTTAAAGCATGAGGATAGAGAGAAGCAGGTCACCTTGAGGAATGGCACTTTAGAAGCGAGCAGAGAAAAAGAAGAAGAAGAAGAAGAAGAGTGAGGCGGTTCCGCTGGTCCGCGCGCACCGGCTGCTGAGGCGCTCGCGCTGCACGCAGGCATGTCGGCATGGCGTGCACCAGGAGAACCAAAACTTTGGTGTCGACGTGTGTGATTCTGAGCGGCATGACTAACATTGTGTGTCTGCTGTACGTCGGATGGGTCACTAACTACATAGCCAGTGTGTATATTAAAGTGCCGGTTCCCGTCCCAGCCAGGAAGTTGGAAGGCGACAAGAAGGGCGAAACTCTACGGATTATAGAGCGACTCGACCGGCTGGAAAATGTCGTGAACCAGCACATACAAGGTGAGGCGATTTTGCATAAACCTGCTCCGACAGAAAGCTTTCAAGTTATCTAAGTGTATTTATTTATTCTGTTCTAACTGTTTGTCCTGTGAGAAGACATTTATCACCTAGGTCTTTCATTAGTACCGTAAGTGGCTTGTTTTGCGCAATTTTATTCACTTTATTACGCTACTCTGACTTTAAAAATCCTGCACAAAAGTACAAGCAGTGTTTCGACAGCGTAAATGGTCTTGTCCGAAAATTAAACAGTATGCAACATAATTTTTATTATTATTTTTTAAACTCTGTTGTTATTTGTGCACCTCTAGCGTTAAAATAACATGATGAAGCATGAATTGAAAGTGAAGCGCGCATGCGCAGAAACCTTTACTCGGTAACATTTTGACAGAAGACCCCTTTTTGATTAAGTGTCCATTTCATTTAATAACTGCGAGACGAAATGTTCAATAATCACCCGCAAAGTTTCACCAGGAACTCTAACGCGACACAATATAATCTACAACGCATTAGCCTTTATGGACAATGATATAACGTTATGACCCGTAGAACAGGCGCTACCTGGTTGTGCGCATGCGCGGTTCGGTGTGTCTCTGTACTAGCGTTTAATAGCGAGTTTTTCAAGAGTTCATTTCACATTTTATGTCTTTACATCTTGTCCAACTGTCACTCTCTTAGCACCGTATCGGATTCTCCTTGTTCTCATTTATTTCCACACTGTCAACTAAATCAAATAAGTGCACTGTAATTACATCCGCCAAACTTAAAAATAGCGAGCGTTAATCTCGCGCTGTCCGTCTCAAGCGTTAATCTCGCGAGATTTGAAGTCGTTTCGCATTGAGTGCTGTAGAGTGAGTGTGTTTAAGGTGACAATATGTAAGATATAAGTTAAGATAAATGTTGATTAATCACCCATGGGGAAATGAAAGTGTTACATTAGCACTTACAGTGTCAGAGGGGATATATATAGATATACACTTTCATCAGCAAGCGTACTGAAAAGAGCTTTCGTACCCGAAAATGTGTATCCAGTATACCTTTAAAAATATTTAAGGTAAACAATTGCCTTTTAGATAAAAATTTTAAACATGCATCCTTCTAGTTAAATGTTCCTTAAAAGGTACAAATGGCGTACCGACAGGAAAAGTGCAGATTAGTATCCTTTTCTCTGAGTGTCAATATATTTTTGTGACACTTTGTCAATAGGAAAAATATAAAAAGAATGGCAGCAGCTAATGTAGTGCAGTAAATAGCTATTTCAGAAAATAATACAGAAGCACGGTCAGTAATATCAGTAACAAAAGCAGTAAAGAAATGTGAGAATGTTCTAGAGGAACGTCAAAGCCGCAGCACCAAGATGCCACACATGCGGTGTCATCTGTTCTCTTGAATCAGCAGAGTGTATTATGGGTATTATATACCCTGCTGAAGTGTATAATTTAGACACCTACTGCAGTGCATTATGGGATTACATAATTATACCGGATATCCACTACTGTGCATTTAGATGGTAATACTAACTCCCAAAACAATAAACAGGGCACAGGTGTAGACAGTCGTTGATGTTGTTGTTGTTATTATTATTATTATTATAGGCACATGTTTAAGGGTATGTTCTGATACACTGATTTGTTCAATTAAATTGCATTTACAACAGTAGACTTTCTGACACAGCAGTTTTACAGATGTAGATTTAGATCTCTAAAGAACAAGCTGGAGATGACATGAACTAGTCGGAAACCCGTGCCGTAAGGAAGACCCCTTGGCTCAAAACGGTGACACTGGGTAGTGTGATTAGAAAGCGTTAGCAGAACATGTTGAAGCGATATAGAAGAGTTATTATTAGGTCATATTTGTGTTGCTTTTGTGATTAGATTGCACATTAGTTACTCCAAATTTTCATATTTCCTACGCATTTCTGTCTTCTCCGAAGGACCTCTCTTTCTTATTCAGTTATTGATCTTAAAGCTTTTGCAAAGAATAAAACACTCTGTGCCATGCTGTTCTAAGAAAATAATCAATGGCAGGGTGGTGTGATGAAGTGGAGTTAGCGTTCGCATCCTGAAGTTGATTGTTTTCCTATAAGAGCACAGCGTGAAGTGTTTTATTTCTGCTCCACAAATGCAGCTGGTTATGTTACAGAGAAGCTGAAACGCCTCCGTCCTGAAGATGCCGGACAAATGAAAGTTACAGCTTTACAGCTGACTGGGACAATGCGCTGATGCTGGACTCCTTCTGTAAATGCTATATAAAAGCTCTGATACATTGATAATAAGAATAAAAAGCAGTATGGGATTTGGATGAACTGTGAATAAATCCTATGTGTAGATGAATGCAAAGATTGCAGGTTGTTAAGCCTAAGCGTCTATCATACACGTTCCTGTGAGCAGAGAAACGACAACACGCTCATATAAACCTATATCACAGTACATATGTGAGATCCACTGGTATTGCGATCTTTTTTTACAACATTTACAAAATAAATGGGCCTGAATGGAGGCAGTTGACTTGATGTAAGTTTTTCATTTAAGCTTTAACCGTTTTGACTTTTTATTTTCCCCCCTTTCAGTGTTATTGAATGTAGTTTTTGTACAAAACAAAAGTACCATTAAAGTCAGTGTAACGGTGTTTCTGTTAGCTTGTGTTTTTGCTGACATTTGCTAAATTATATATTGTGATACATATTGTGTAGCGAGATATGATAAAGGTTGAATATTGGAATGTAAACCATGCACTGCGTAACGAATGCAGCAATCATGCACTGGTTTATTTATACGAGCTGAGTTTATTCGTTTTGCTGCGTTGAGTTGTGAGATCATGTTGGCAGATAGCTGTGTGATACGCGTGTTTGTTTGTTTCTGTGTTTGTTTGTTTCTTTGTGTGTGTGTGTGTGTTGAAAAGTTCATTAGCCCGTGTTCCAGATGAGAGCACACACTTCTGATTGCGTGCAGCGCGTTTCTTTCTATTATTTTAATAGCTCTTAGTGAAAAAGCCTAATGCATAATGCATTTTAACAGCCCAGCCGATGAACTTGCTCATGTCCTGTTATTATTTTTTGCATATGAAAACATTCGATCTATAACTTTATACGCTATAATACTGCACAGTGTAAATAGGAGAAGTTTATTCGCATGAATTCTGTGTTTTTAAGGTCAGTGCACACGTAGACATGAGATAACAGGCATGACTCAAATTGCAGTATAGCTCTTCGTTCAAAAGCATTTATTTTAACTAAATGTTAGAATCTAAAAGAAATCGCTTGCGTCTTCATTCTTTAAAACTTCGCTGAACTTAAGGTGAGGTCCAAATTTATAGGAGTTAGTGGACTGAAATTCAGGACAAAATGGACAGAAATCAAATTGCACTTGCGTCACTTGAGCAAGAATGTGGTTTTATTTTATGTTATTACATTCGTTCTGTTGCTGAATCAAATTAACGCTACAAATGAATTATAGCTAATTACTTAATTATAATATAAATTTAATTACATGTAATTAGATATAATCAAATAATTAGTTAAGTAATTATCTTTTTACACATCTCCATTTTTTTTACATCCCCTCCATCTTTTTTACAAACCCCATTGTTACACCCCACCCTTATTGGGACCCTGTGCCACAACAAAGTGGCAAGGTCTCCAAACCTACCCGATGGCTATCTAATCAGGGTGCTCTAAAACAAGCTCCCAGTCACTGATATACTGCCCAGTCAATAGCAGAACTCAACAAGCACAAACAACCAGAAATGATCTAACAAGAAACGACCACTACACAAAACAAAGGCCACACATATACAGCATGGATGATCAATCCCTGACAAGCCCCCATTTCTTAAGCACCCCTTGGGCGGCCCTATGGGGCAAACAATGCTCCGCCACTGATCCAAACCAACCATAAAAAGCACCTTAAAAACAACCAACCCCATGGGCTCCATCAACACTGCATTCAGACTGCTAAAGACACACAGACAAAATAAGAGCACCACAAACCCAAATCCCAGGATAAAAGGCATCCTGATCAGCAGTTCCCAAGATAGAAGCCTCTCTGCATCAGGGACTTGAAGCCTTTAAACTGCTGCTTAATGACATCTGGCAATCAGATGGAGCACAAAGCTGGGTGGAGCTACAGGAAGAGGGCAGAACGTACAAAGAATAGACAGGACACCAGTGTAGCTGTAACGCCCCCACCCTTAAGCCAATGAATAAAGAGCGAGTCGTTTTAAGACAAAGCTCACTGTGACAAAAATACCATCATATTGTTTATTAATTGCACTTTGATTACCCATCAACTTGAATGTCAAGAGCTTCACAAGGCCACACAAAGACAAATAGGAACTGCTTCTTCCAAAAAGGTGTTTCCTTACGTGGGAGTGGGAATAACCAAGCCTGCAATGTGACAGACATGATCTCAGATACAAAAGGGCCTATCAAGTTCATAGCAACAAGCACTGATCATGACCGAAACAAGCCAAACCACTGGGTGCCACTTTCACTTTGATACGAAATGGCTACCACCATGAAGCTAACAAAACACCGCATAACAAAAGTTACTGCATTTAACTACAACAAACAAGAGCACAGGTGACCCAACACAAGTGGAATGCAGCATCTCATGGCTCCAGCTGTCTCACAAATGGGTGGGTGCACCTGGTCAAAGTTTCAGTCGGCTTGTAAGCAGCATTAAGTAAGTGGCATTCCTTTGCACGTCTATTACACACGTATGCTGGCGGCTGCAGATGGGCGATCGCTGCTACAGCTTTCCTCCTCCATGTTGTGTCCAATTGCACTTGCATTCTTTTCGTCTCGGCGGTGGCGATACCTGTGCGCACTACTTGTTGCTCTACTGCGGTTAGGTACTGCGATTGGTAGCTAGTTCTTCCCACATGTCCACATGGATGTCAGCAGTCTCCAGGTCACCCTTATAGGCATCACTGTATCACAGAAATGGGTGTCCTGTGGGCCTGGACCCTGCTGCTAGTTCTCCATAAAGGACTTCTTTAGGAATGCGTCCATCATGCATTCGGCAGGCGTGGCCCAACCAGCGAAGACATTGCTGAGTGAGGAGTGCATGCATGCTTGGCATATTGGACAGACTTAGAATGATGTTGTTTAGGACATGATGCTTCCAGGAGATCACCAGGATTTGACACAGGCACTGACGAATGAAAGCTGTTGAGGCGGTCCTCTTGGTGCATATAGGTTGTCCAGCTCTCACTACTCTATACACTACCGTTTTGGTGGCTGTGGTGAGCTTGTCGTTTTCCCACATTGCCTTGGAAAGCTTGACCAGGGTAGTGGTAGCCCTGCCTATCCGCTTATTGTTCTCCGGGTCGAGGAACACGTTGCTAGAGACGGTTGATCCAGGAGAAGTGAATTTATCTACTACTTTCAGGGTGTGGTCACCGATGTTGATGCTAGGGACTTCACTGACGCTCTGACTGATAATTTCTGTTTTCTCAAAACTGATACTGAGGCCACACTCTTGAAAAGCATGTGCCCGGGAACTGACTAGTTTCTGGAGACCAGACTGTGTATGGGACGTCAGGGCGGCATCATCAGCCAAGAGCATCACCATGATCAGGACCTGGTGAACTTTGCTCACGAACCAAAAGGGTCACAAGTAGATCTATAGAAGTTGCTGCCGAATGCCAACAGCAGCACATAAAAACCCAACAAAAGTGAACTGCTGCTACCACTACACCCTACCACTTTTTATACCCCTCCATCTGTTTTTTACCCCTCAGCATCTTTTTACACGCTTCCATCATTGTACACCCCATTTTTTTCACACTCGATTTTTTAAACACCCCTTCTTTTTCATGACTCCATCTTCTTTACACCCCACTGTCTTTTTTACACCCTTCATCTTTTACACCCCTCCAGCTTTTTTACACCCTCCATCTTTATACACCCCACCATCTTTTTTTACACCCTCCAGCTTTTTTACACCCTCCATCTTTATACACCCCACCATCTTTTTTTACACCCTCCACCTTTTTTACACCTTCCACTTTTTTTTACACCCTCCATCTTTTTTTATACCCTCCTCCTTTTTTACACCCTCCGTCTTTATACACCCCACCATCTTTGTTTTACACCCTCCACTTTTTTTTACACCCTCCACTTTTTTTACACCCTCCACTTTTTTTTACACCCTCCACTTTTTTTACACCCTCCACTTTTTTTTACACCCTCCTCCTTTTTTACACCCTCCGTCTTTATACACCCCACCATCTTTTTTTTACACCCTCCACCTTTTTTACACCCTCCACTTTTTTTACACCCTCCACCTTTTTTACACCCTCCACTTTTTTACACCCTCCACCTTTTTACACCCCTCCACCTTTTTTACACCCTCAATCTTTATACACCCCACCATCGTTTTTACACCCCACTGTCTTTTTTACACCCTTCATCTTTTACACCCCTCCTCCTTTTTTACACCCTCCGTCTTTATACACCCCACCATCTTTTTTTACACCCTCCACCTTTTTCACACCCTCCACTTTTTTTACACCCTCCACCTTTTTTATACCCTCCACCTTTTTTACACCCTCCACTTTTTTTTACACCCTCCACTTTTTTTTACACCCTCCACTTTTTTTACACCCTCCACTTTTTTTTACACCCTCCACCTTTTTTACACCCTCCACCTTTTTTACACCCTCCATCTTTATACACCCCACCATCATTTTTACACCCCACTATGTTTTTTTACACCCACCATACATCTCCTGCTCATACATTTTTATGAGCTGTGGACTTTCTGAGTGTTTTTCAGCCAGAACACAGAGAAGCTTTTTGGTTTAATTAAAAGGTGGCATGACAAATGGCCCACCCTGGTGAATACTTTATTAACACGAGCTTTTGGATTTAAATAGATGGTGTAGGCCAATTAAAGGTCTCCTAACTGGTTAATTCATCATTTTTTCTTGTTGCTGTTTTAAAAAGGCTAAAAATGGTCTGAAAGATGTTAGGAGCCTGTGACGAGTTATCCGGAGATGATTGTTTTTGTTGGCGGCTCTTCTCCGAGCTGTGTGTATGAATTTGACTTCCTCCTCCTCCAGTGATTTGGGAACGAAAGTCCCGGCACTGGCGCTTTGTTCTCCGCTAATCCTCTTGTTGGCTTTAAAACAGTGACAAAAAAGCTTTTGTATTGCAGCAGATTAGCCGCTGCTTCAGTGTCTGCTTTCCAGTCTGTCCTCGTTCACTAATGATGCGTCCACAGGCCAGACCCGGCAGGAATGTGTGCACGTGTGTGTGTGTGTGTGTGTGTGTATTGCAAATTCTTTTCTTTCAGCACGAGCAAAATTCGAGTTGTTCTGCCAGCTATAACATGAACTGACAGTTAGATTGCATTTTCAGCAGCTTTATCATCAAAGCTACACTCATGAACAAAAGGCTTAATATTTTATTTTACTATAATCAGCAATGGATGTATTATTTATTTATTCAGTTATTGATTGGTGGAGTTCCTGATGCATCAGTGTAGAAAGCCACGCCCACATTTTGGTGCTAGTGATTGATTGACTGGTTGATTGTTAAGTGTTAATCTATCTATCTATCTATCTATCTATCTATCTATCTATTTCTTTATGTGCCATGCACAATATTTTTGTTTACAATAAGCAAATTACAGTAAGTGCTATTCAACTTATTTATTTATTTAGCTATTTATTATCATGCTCGGTATATTTGTTTACAATAAACAAGTTATTGTGTTTGTTTGTTTATTGCAGGTCATGCACATTCATTCATTCATTCATTCATTCATAGCACCAAAGTTTATTTGTTTCTTTCTTTTTACTTATTTCTCAATTAATTAATTAAATAATCAATGAATCACTTAATCAATTCACTTAATATTCTTCTCTTTTAGAAAAAGCAGACTATAGTGGCTGCATTTTTTGATTGTTTATTTGTTTGCTTCTCTCTCTCTCTCTCTCTCCAAGTAGCTGTAATTGGTCCCACTCTAATATCACTTTACAACAATTTTTTTTTAAAAGTCTTGCTTCCTGAAAAGTTTTTGCTGACTGTGACAGGTACATGCACAAATATGGTTTTGGTTATACTGCATCACATAGGAACTCTGAGAAATAGACATTTATACGTTTATGACAATAACATATTTAGTCACGTTTATGTTTCGCATAAGCTATTAAATTCAACAGAATTAAAAGTGTTTTGCTGCTGATTTTCTTTTGTATTCAA
>JAQQZU010000007.1:21220843-21232290 GCA_030068025.1 Parauchenoglanis punctatus | reverse complement strand
AAGGCACCCTGGGTGACCCGGGGATCGAACCCAGGACCTTCTTGCTGTGAGGCGACAGTGCTGACCACCACACCACCTGCCCGCCATTTTGTTTACATTTTTAAAAAGTGTCCCTTTTTTGCTGCCATTTTATTAAAAATTGGTTTTCACTTTTACAAGTAAAAGATCCACTGAAGAAAACAAACGAACAAAGAAACGTTGGGTCAATTTCACGCGCACAACACCAAACGTTACAATAACAGCGTGCAATCAGCCCTCGCTTATCAGGACCTTCCAGAAAATCCCTGCGGCATGACGGTAGACACATCATACTCAGAAATAGTTCCAATAGAGTTCCCAAACTTTATAAAATTGGTCTGACTTTGAATGTAATACGCATGTTAGGTATTCTAACGGCACTAAATCAAATGGCCTGGAACACTCGGCTCTTTTTCACTAACCCACCGCAGTGAGATGTTCTTCCTTTTGGCATGAGTGCGAATGCAATTCAGTCTCTTATTTGTTAATGGTAAGGAGGCCTAGAATGAGACACATTGGGTCCATCTCCAGTTTCAAACCTAATATCTTTTCCATTTCTAATACTACATTAGATCCGAACCTCCGCAGCTTACGGCATGAGTAAAGACGATGAGTCAGAGTACCAATTTCTGTCTTGCACAAGAGTGGGGTTGAAGCGATGTGTACGGTTGCGGGATATACGCGTTCTGTGTATAATATTAAACTGTATTACTTGGGTACAATCGCAAGCTGAAATTGATTTAGCATATCTCCATATTTTGTCCCACTCACTGTCATTAATTGTGACAGAGAGCTCCTCTTCCCATTTATCTCTAAGCCCTTGTAAAACCATGGGTGGCGCGGCCTGCATAGAATACTCATAGATATCCTCCCAAATGTTCCAAACAGCAATTTCTCAAGAGGAGATGTTTCAGGATTATCAATTAAGGTTGTGCTATCCAGCGTACAATGCCTTATCTGTAGATAGCAGAAGAAATCCAGTCTGGCTGTACCATATTTCTCAACCGTTTGACAGCCAGCAAGTAGGTCTTTCAGTGTATTAATGCCATTATTACCTCATTGCCTGCATCCTGGCTGGAAATCAAGATTGTTCGGAATAGGAGTGAAAACAGATGTCAGTTTTGACCTTCCCTCAAGTCTACGCATTAACCGAATTAAGTGTAACAGGGTCGTCACAGCCCAACAGTTTAATAGCTTTGAATTTCTTCAAAAACAGCAGGTCTGTCATTGGCTATCCTGACAGGGAGGTTTCAGCATCCAGCCGGATAGAGCTTGTCTTATTTAAGACCATTTAGATTCTTCATGATTATTTTGAAAATGAGACAGGAATCATTTGGATAGGACAGAGTCATCTAGGCAATATCCATCCATCCATCCATCCATTATCTCTAGCACTTTATCCATCTGGGGAAGCTGGAGCCAATGCCAGGCCCTTCTTGCTGTGAGGCGACAGTGCTAACCACCACACCACCGTGCCGCCGGCATCTAGACAATATATCCATCTTAATCAGAGCTTTACGTCCCGACCAGGAGATCGGCAAAGAACTCCGTCGCTCCATATCCTGAAACACGGGATCTTTATATATTCACTTAAATGTAGGCGTTATGTATCTAAGTAAACAAAACTTGCTGCACTTCTAGGGGAAAAAGTGGTAGCTCAGTGGTAGATATATGTCTGTATGTATATAGACATGTGTAAGTCGATCTGGATAAATGACATAAGTGTAAATGTAAAAGGGTAACGTAGAAAGTACTGTATTTATGCTCCCTAGTGGCATAGCCTCCAATTTCATCAGATTAATTTTGGATCCAGAGATTTTACTAAATAAAGCAATAATGTTGGATTATACAGATATGGAGGTTTCTGGACTGGAGCAAAAATCAAATCAGCACGTAGACTTATCTTAGGATGTTGTCCATATGGCCTCTGCCAGTAGAGCTGTAAAATGGTGAATAAAAGGGGATATAAAGCACAGCGTTGCCTTGTTGCTCTATGTGCTGGGAAGCTGCCTGAGCTAAGCCCGTTAGCCAAAACAGCAGCCTGGGGATTACTATACACAAGCTTATCCCATCTAATAAAGTTATCCCCTAAACCGAATTAGTCCAAACAATAAAACAAATAAGACCATTCGACTCAGTCAGAGGCTTTCTCTGCATCCAGAGAGAGCCCTAGACCATCAGACTGTCTTGACGATACTGAGAAGACGATTTATATTATTACAGGAATTTTGCCCCTTTTTTGAAACCTGTCTGATCTTCTTTTATGATCTTAACATCACTTGTTTTGCTGCTGTTTTGTTTGCATTTTACGAAATCAAAACCGTTTCGCTGCCATTTCTGTCAACCTTTTAAAAAAGCGTCCTTTTTTTTTTTACATTTAAAAACAAGTTCTGCTATTTTGCTGCCATTGTAACATTTTGAAACGGCATCACTATTCTGCTGCCGTTTTGTTTACGTTTTAAAACACTGCTTAGTTTCAGCCAAGCGTTGCTGTTTTGCTGCCATTTTGTTAGCAATCCTGAATATGTAAAGTGTTACACATCATCTATTGTGAAAATGTCTGTTGTTTCTGCCAGATGATTAGACTTATGCTTTCATGCGTCAATTACAATTTTCTCTCTGCTCAAGTAGCATTTTCACAAATCTCCAGTCAGAGCTGTGCGTCTGATTTAATCCCTCGCTATAATTTAATACCTACCTTCACTGGTGGATATAATTGGACAGGCTACAGGTACACGCTTCTACTGCAGCAAGGCTCCAAACACACATCCTCGCTCTAATAATAACACGATTATTTCCCACCCTATCGCAGCTGAAGATTCAGCAGCTACAGCATAGATCCAGAATATGTTTTTTTGTCCCCCCCCCATCGATAATAGGTAGGAATGAAGGTTTTAACAGCGCTCGCCCCCTAAACGGCTTTGGATGTTTCGATCTAATTTGAGCGAGGTGAGCAAGAGCTCCGTTTCCAAACGAGAAACATAATATAAATCTAAAAGCCGCAGAGGAAGAGCAGAAGCGGACGGAGATAATTACCTCCGCGGTAGCTTTAGGCTGCGGTTCAGCCGAAACTCAAGTTATTGTCAGATTTTTTCTCTCTGAACACTTTTGCGCAAATTGAGACGGACGGCTTTTTATAAACGGATAAGGATAATGAAATATTCTTGCGTCTTTGCAGAGTAATCAAAACTGAAAGTTTTCGGCTCATTCCGTCAAGGCTTTTTTTTTCTCTCCCAGCTCATTAAATTAACAGTGTTGTGTCCACGTCGGGGTGTTCAGGCTCGCTGCCATGCGTTGATGCTTATTGGGTCAGTTTTGCTGGCCTCGGCACACATTAAACATGATGGATGAGAGCAGGGTCGCAGGATGTAATAAATTAAACCTACAGGCACGATTAAGAGCACATCCACCTCTTCACGCTCATCAGATGAAAAAATGTTATTGATTACAGTGTGCGTAGACGGAGCAGGCCTGAAGACTCGGGAGCCGTACATGACTAACAACTCGTGAAAAAAATATTACCGTATATATTAGCATCCTGTACGTTGGAGTGTGTGATATGATTTACCGCACGGATGTAGGTTATTGGTTGCATAGTAACAAGTTAAATAACAAACTTGTATAGCGGATGAAATGTAGGTGTATGATCATTAATATGGTGAAGTTTTCTGTAAGGAGATGTTGGTTTAACGTTGATGGAAGGAGTCTCCAGTGTCAGGGCTTTTAGGTTTTTTGACTGGTCAGGGCAGAAGAGTTTATGGTTTCCCTTCATTTTTTGGTGTCTTTAACATCATGAGGGAATCTGATTATAGCTGCTGTAATGTAAGTGAGAACAGAACTAACTTGTTTCGTAAACGGTCCACAATATTAAAAGTAACCATAACTAAGAAGTTGTAATTCTTGGCAAATTGTTGATGGCAAACTTCAGGATGTGCTGTTATTTAAAAAAAAACAAAAAAAAAAAAACCCAACTTCAGTAACTTCGCTGCAAGCCGTTGTTCATTTTTTAAGTTTTATTCCTTATATATTGGCAATATTTCATGAATAAATCAAAAATATATATTGTTGCTTTTGTATATAGATTATAGGGATAATGAATAATATATTTAACATAAATGCGGTTGACCAGTGAGCGCAGACATCACCACGTGACCGCCGACCCTCCTCACGGCAAGTCTGAAGAAAAAAAAGGGGAGGAGCAATTATTTATCATCATTTAGTAAAGTTTTGTTAAAATGTCTGCGTAAACCAAACCAATCGAACATTTCTTGTATGGAAACAAGTTTCAGGAACCCCGATTTTCTTCATAATTATGTGGATCGAAGGTAAAGTCAGATCATTTCTGACTCAGCTCATTTGCATATAGGAACACCCACAAAACTCCATAAAAGGTCAAATGGACAGACAGCTGAGAGCATTAAATGAGTCATCAGGGTAAAGGCTGAAAGACTGAAGTGGAAGTTATATCGACTCAGTTCCTTGCCAGTAAAAATATTTAATAATAATAATAATAATAATAATAATAATAATAAAAGGAGCTCTATATTAACTCAAAGAAAAAAAACTTATTTACGAATAAATCCGTTCGTCCAGTTTCATAAATGAGACCCGCCGTAGGAAAGCCGTGTGAGGATTTTAAAGTGACTCAAATGCTCCTGAACAAGCCTTCAATTTTATCTAGATTACGAAGATTTCCAATTACCAAACACCTAAATATATGAAATGAATGAATGAGACGTGAGTCGTTTCTGCATGCACCGTCTTGTTAAAAACAGTGAATGTTATTTGTAAAGACAATCGATGAATAGGTTTTCTTCAAATGTTCACAAAAACACGAATGCATCATGCAGCTGAGGATTGAGCGATTTTTCTTTTGGAGCTTCAGTGGTGAATAAATCCATGTGAGAAAGAGAATAAGTTAGCGTCAGTGATTTCTGCCTGTGAGCCGCTGACACTCGAGCCTATTGTGAGCATAACCTTCCTGCACAGTCCGTCTGAAGTGTTTTCATTTGTTCGTCTCCTCTGTTGCCACAGGAGAAATCGTATTGTGTAGGAGACTAAAGAAAAGTGTTCAACGCTCAAACAGAGCTCTCAAACACAAGAGAGTTGGAGAAAGCAAAAAAAAAAAAAGCCCTTCATGAAAGCAGACTGATGTGGATGATGTGCCTTTGTGTGTGAACAAAAATAGTCTATTTTGACCTATCTGTGTTTCAGAGACATGAAGGCTAGGCATGTAACGATATATTGAGCATTGATAAATCACGGGAACAAATGTATGACCATTCAATTTGATGAAAATAAAAAATGAATTGTGATTAATTCCTTAGTTTTTCCCAGCTGTATGCTGCGAAAACACGCAGAAAACCAGATCTAAAAAGGGAAAGAGCTTTTGTGCTCATTTAAAAACAGATTCAACAAGAAATCAGAATGATCTTTTTATAGATTTCCGAACGCAAAACAAAGTCGATTTAAGTTGAAATTAAATTGGAATAGGTGACCCATCACAACCAATCAGGTATTAAGTTGCATTCTGGGTGGTTTGAATTAGGCATATTTTCAGATTCCTGATTCAGTAAGCTCCAGTTTGATACCAAGTTTATTACTGTATCGTGTCCGTATGTCACCATAGCAACGGTGCGCGTTTACAAGAAGGGCACCGGAAAATTCCGTCTGAATCTTATTTTTAGAACATTTAAATGAGGATTCCGTGATGCAATAAGAAAAAGGGAAGCCCCAGGATTTCTCCGCTACCTCTAAAAATAACCTTGCCATTTTATAGATTTTATAGTGAAAAAATGGTGTCGCTAAACTGGATTAACCAGCTTGGATAGTGTTCATTAAAGTGCTTTAAAACAATGTTTAGGGTTAAAACCTCTCAATTCTGTTGAAGGATCAGGAAGATAAGGCATTTATCAAGCGACTTTTTGCAAAAATTGAAATTATGAACAATTTCACCTACCACACTTTAAAGTAGCCTGTGCAACTTAATACCTGACTTGATACGACGGCTCACATGTAAATGTATTTTCTGGTAATAAAATTTTCTTTTAATTTTCTTTGTTTTCTCAAAAATATCATGGCAAAACTGAATCGTGAACCCAGTACAGAAATTCCAATGGAGCCATGAATTATGGTGAATTACTACATTCGTAATGAAGACCTCATATTTTCCCTTTTGAACTATTTTGACGCAGTTTTCTGATCAAGTGAAACTATTTTTGAGCAGGTGCTAAAAACTCAGAAAATCGGAGCACCTTGATGTTTGGGCAACTCAAGATTTTGCTGTTTTTGACCTTTAATGTGGTCTACTGGTAGTAACACGGGCAGTAATAGTGTTGTAGTATGGATGTTTTAGCTGCTCAATCAATGACTTCTGTCATCATCAGAACTGAAGACATTCCCCAAATGACACAAGTTCAGTACATTTAAATCATAAATGTTTTTATGTAGTACACTGGATAAGTAAAAGCTCCAGTCCCATGTTTTGGTTGTATAAATCCTTATAAGCTACGTTAAACAGTGGTAGCGAATGTAATGTAACAGCGTATGACAAGGCTAGCTAGTTAAGTGCATTAATTCAGAGTAAGAGAATTGAACAAGTTATGAAAATTATTCGTCATTATTTTACCACAGTGTCGAAGGTAGAACATTATACAAAAAGTCAACGTCATTGGCCAAAGTTTTGACAAGAAGATGTGGTGTTCTATCTTATATCACTTGATTAAAAATATGAATTGATTATTGCATTATGGCAGTTTTATATTCTCTCAGTAGGTTTATCCATGAGGTGATTGCATGTTGTGGTAGCAGAAGAGTGTCTTCACCTTCTCCAAAACCCAAACACTGCTCATCACCCTGAGAGTACTTTTCCCACAGTGAAGCATGGTGGTGGGAGCATCATGTTGAACGTTACCCTTGGCCTCTTTGTTGCTTCTTCTGACTAGTCCACTCTTTACGGTCACTGATTCTAGTGCATGGCCTCCACTAGGCATCGTTGTTTGGCAGTTGCGCCATTTTTGTGCCGGAAAAGATCGCATGCATGCTAATTAATCAAAATGAAAACAATTTTCTCTACCAAGCCGAATCGTGCATTGAAGTGTAACACACACACACTGAAGTTTTAACATGGCTACATGAAAACTTTTTGTCTTTTACTGGTTGGTAAACCCAGTTGTCCACTGGACAACTATGAATAAAATAATACATGGCCTGAACAGAAAATCTGCTCGTACAAGCTACCGATTTATCAATTTCTGCCTTCACTTAATACCAGCTACGCAATAGGACCACAAAAACTGAAAATACACAGCCGCTATTCTTTTCTGCCAAACTGAAAACCTGCGTCTCCCTACTCTGGAAATTTGTGTGTCTAAACTCCAGCCATCCGGTGTCTCCTCCTCTTCCACCATTTCTCTCTCAGACGTGCGCTAATGCAGAACGATGTCAGTTAGATGTGTGTGTGAGCGTGTGTACACCACTCTGAATCTGCATCATCATTTTTTATAGTCACCAGTTTGATTTTCCATACTAAAAGCTCTGGCCAGAGCACTTTTCTATACTGAGATGGTAAAAAGCGACTCATGACATGAACACTAACCATAATAACTCTTGTCCCAGTCCTAACTAAAGTCAGCTAACTTCCTGTCCTGGCTTGCAGTGACTCTGTGGAACTCTGGCGATGAGGACGTTGTTTGTCTTCGCTGCATAAGAATTTGAGCTGCTTGTGAGACTTCACTGCCCGGTCTCACAGCCAAAGTTTCTCAAAAGATTATTTGTTCGTGACCAATGTTTCATTGCCAGATACAACACAGCAGAACTCAGGCTCTGAGAAAAACCCAGATATGGTGGACGTTTCAGCCTCTGACTTGTCAGAAAGACCCATAGACCCAGGTGACTTGTGACCCCGTTTGAATTTTTTGGTTTTGATTCTATGTTCTCATGTTCAAGATCCCATCTTTATTTAGTACTTTTCCACAAAAATAAAGCCAGAAGCTGTGCAATGTTTCTAACCTTTAGCATTACAATTTTAAAATACGCCATAACAAGTCTCCTTGGCGCCTGGCTCTTATTGTGGCTCGATTCATTTCAATGAAGTTTTGGCATGTTCATCAAACCATTCCCAAACAGTCTGGCATTGCGCCTGATCCTGCGGAAAGAAGCCACTGCTATCAGGGAATACCATTGCCATGAAGGGTTGTACCTGGTCCCTTTAGGTAGGTGGTACTTGTCAAAATGTCTTCCTCGTGAATGCCTAGACTCAGGTTTTCCCAGCTGAACACATCCCAGAGCATCATACACTGTCCACCAGCTTGCCTTCTTTTCACAGTGCATCCTGGTACCATCACTTCTTCCGTTGCTCCAAGGTCCAAGTGGTCCCGTCTGCGGGGACGCACCTGAACACGCAGCAGGGTGCTTGTGACACATTCCTGCCATAACTGTCATTAACATTTTCTGTGACTTGTTCTACAAGCCATTTGAACCAGATGAGATAGCCTTTGTTGCCCTTGGGTGCCCAACACCCTGTTGCCAACTTTTGTAGATTCTTCCTCCTCTTGGCTCACGACTGCTGACCAGGAGCACCACAAAGCCTTGCCTTTTCAGAGATGCTGTAAGCCAGATGTCTGGCCATAACGATTTGGCCTTTGTCAAAGTTCAGGTCTTCATGCCTGCCCATTTCTCATGCATCCAACACGTCAACTACAAGAGCTGTTTGCTCACTATCTAATATATCCCAAACCTTGACATGTGCAATTTTACAACATTATTCGACTTCATCATTCGCTAGAGTGGTCATAATCTTTTGGCTCATGCATCTATATTGGATCGTAGTAACATCATCAAGTATCAAGGGTCATAACATCCACCTGTCCAGTCCTGGGGATCCTGAGCTCCTGAGCTTAGATTATTGTCTGTGTGGAGTATGGTGGAGTTCAGAGTTCCGAGTGTGACTGTGTTGGTGTCCGCCATTTTCTCTGGATCAAAAATATGAAGGTAGACAGACGAGCTATGCTAAATCCCCCTAGGTGTGAAAGAGTATGTGAATGAGTGTGTGAATGATATCCTGCGATGGACTGGCATTCCATATGGGGTGAATTTTCCCACCTTGCGCCCAGTGTTCCCAGGACATTCTCTAGATTCACCACCAGCCCGAAGAGGATAAGGTGCTTACTGCAGATGAATGATGATGAATGATATCCCTTGATTGATGTTGCCTGCTTATGATTTGACAGATGCTATGATTTATGACCTCAAATACCGGATTAGTCTAAATAAAGAACGTGCTCTGTTCGCGCAATTCCGGTTACGTTTGTATAAAATCAGGAGCACTGGCCGTCGGACTACTAGCTGTTGCACAGGTCAAACTAAGGAAAGAAAATGAGAAACAAGTGAGAGACAAACGACTTTCCACTCGTTGTTCTGTTATGATTTTGTTTTTATACTTTTTGCTTTGCTCATGCTATTAATATGATCATGTGGGAGGTGATTTAGCACCACACGGGGACATTTGGATCGTTCTTATCCGCTTGGTCCTGCTGCCCGTCGAAAACTGGCACCGATTCGGAAACTCCCACATGGCCAGCCTACACCTTCCTGAACACACACAGGCGCACACACACACCTCACTGTAGAGCTGCTAGCACTCTCTGAATAAATATCAGCACAGTGCTAACAGTAAGAGAAGCACACACACACACACACACACACACACACACAGAGTTTGGAATTTTCTCAGCTTGTCACCAGCCTCCACAGAGGATTATACGGATATGGACTAAATATTGAGCAGTTTACAAGCGGCCGTTCCCAGACGGGGACAGAAAAGAAAAAAAAATCTCTTAATGGGCTTCACTGTTTGCAAACGGGAAACATTACAAAGGGCAAAAGTGCCATTTTAAATTGAACGACATTATTTGGCACTGTTGAAAATATCAGTATTATGGACTATTGTGTTCTGTAAAGCTTGACACACTAACATAATCACGTCCCATTCAGCTCTTAGCATTGTTCCAGGCATTGTTACTTTGTTTTAAGCAGTGCTGGAGGGAGCATGATGATAAGTGTGTGTGATAAATTAGAGACAAGGATAATTAACACTGAGTGCATTTCTAAAATATTTGAACACCAGCATTCTATGCACTTATATTCTCAGAAAGAAAAGGGCACCGTCAAGAGTACACCTATTGTCTGTTTATTATGTATCCTTTCATAGAAAGGCGCATGTGGTATAGTTATAAAGTCTTACTCTAACAACTGTGATAAAATGCATAATTAAGGTAGAATTACCCAGTGGGAACTATGACAAAAATGTAATATCGCAGTTCTCCCTAAAGCTCCCAAAAAAAAAAAAAAAAGTTTAGTCATGGAAGCATGCTGAAAAGTTTACTGGAGTCAAAACATGACTGGAGTTAGAAACTTTCTTGTAGAAATATGACTATAGGTGCTTTCAGGCCAAACAGTTCTAGGAACTCTTGAGAGGAACTACCCACTAGGGAGCTCCCTCCAGAACTACATACCTTCAATGGCTGTTTTTCTGTTTGCTTTTGGACCAACAGTACGAACGTTGACATGACAGAAGCCAGTCTCCGGTTGCTATAGCAACATCACTAGTTTGTTTGAATGTAAATGTGCGTCTTGTCCTCTAGTGTTATTATCTAGTGTTAGTCCTCTACGATTTTTGTATTTTGCTTAGACGTGTTTTTTTAGTTCCTCCTTTGTACAAAGGCCCAATGAAGCCTAGACTCCACTGTCAGTCCATTTGCCGTGGTTTTTTTTGGCAAAAAATACATAAGAATTTTTAAATCAGTTAAAATAACAACATTTTCCAGTTTTAAAGATTTGCATGTTCACATTAAATCAGCTGCCTCCAGTCAGTTTGTAATCCAACTTACTTTTAAAAAAAAAATAAATAAAAGCCATCACAACATCAAGATCTCAGAAAAGTGTCATAATACTTTGTAGTTCTAGTTTGCGTGTGTGTGAGATCGAGAGAAAGAAAATCTGAACCTTGGCAGTTACAGTTAATAGTGTATCTTTAAGAAATGCTTTTTCATTATGAATTAAATGAGTTGTATTTATTTATTTTTCTCTGCCTCAGCGATCTGGTTTCCCGGCGTAGTCTCTGGCTGTCGCACCACCTCCCTCATCCTGACAGGGGAGTGTTCTGTTGCTATGGCGATGTTTGTGGAGAAATGTGAACAGTTTTATGTGGTATCATGGGAGTGGAGGGTGTGAGCTCGCTGATCTCTCTGTTAATGGGCTTTATAAGGTTTATAGCTGTTCTTAAACCCGTGTGTCGCCGTGGCAGGATGAAACTCTGCTGCAGGTGTGACCTTTTCAGATTTAATGGATGTGCACACACACACACACACACACACACACTGAGAGTAAGGCTTGGCAGTGTGAATTTGATTGTCAGTGGTTTTGCCACC
>JAQQZU010000007.1:21171175-21189161 GCA_030068025.1 Parauchenoglanis punctatus | reverse complement strand
ATTTGTATAGATATCCAACTTCATATTGAGATCTGATGTATCTAATGTGTTTCTTTAAAGTGTTCCTTTAATTTTTGCAGTGTATTTAGTTTCAAATCGTTTTAATAAACTGAAGCAGAAGGAGACGCGTGTTTTCTTGTGTATGTGATGGATTTGAGTCTTGAACCATCACTGCAAACTGGGTTTAAACTAACAATCTACATTAGATTTAAACAAGTTTTATTTAAGATTTCTTTAAGGGGATGTTTATTTAACATTTATGGAAGGAGTCTCCAGCACTCTGTAACAGTCAATGACTTCAAAACTTTTCAGATTTTTATAAGTCATAATTAAGGGCGCCAATAATTCTGGAGATAAATGTAATTCTTTGATAAATATAACCTAACCGTGGTATGAGCACAGAAAAGTTGTTGCACCACAAACACTGACACTGACAAAAAATTTTTTGCAGTGCTGGAAAACAGTAAGAAGTGAAAAGTTACAGCTTTGTCATAAACAGCTGACACCAGAGACTCCTTACATCTTTCTTTAATTAAAAACACATTTTTAATCCTTTTATTATTAGCAGATCAGGTAAAAAGTCGGCCATACAAGCCCCTGTGAATAAGCTGTTACTATAGAAACGACAACGTGTTAGGAAGCACGCATTAATATAGTAAAAGAATCGACACCGGCGCCTCTCGGCTAATCAGATCCGAGAATTCACGGTACCGTGGTTGAGGATTTATAATTGAAAGTGTGTGAAATAACGCAGCGGAGTACAGGTGTAATATTTACGAGCCCGAGGCAGAAGGATGTGCGTGCCGAGTCATTTTATTTCAGCCTTTGTGAGAACTAACTCCCAAGCAGACACGGTAATCAGAGACGAATCCGTAATCCGCATCCTGAACGCAGGCAGAGGCTGAGACACAGAAACAGTAGAAGCATAGAGAGGGGGAAACTGGGGACAGCGAGAGCAAGATGAACACCACAGCTACTACACACACACACACACAAACAGCACACATACACACACACACGTGCTGCTTATGTGATTGCGAAAGATTGATGTGCCCGTGTTAGATTTTTCTGAAACATCATCAATATCATGATATCTTTTTAGAATTACATTTTTAGAATGATAAATTATTATTATTATTGTTGTTATTGTTGTGTCTATAAATTATAATAATAATAATAAAAATTATTATTAATATTATTACATCTTGTAAATTATAAAACGTAACCGTTTCTCCAGTTTTTTCCCTCCTTTTCAGAATTATTTATCATTACTTTTTAAATAAACAAAATTTAATGTATAAAAAAAAAGAAATTCCATTTTGTAGAAAAGATCATGAACATGTATCATGGAACTACCTTTGAGAGTAGTGTTATGATTTTTTTTTTTTGGCACATCATCCACCATTAATGAGATCTGAGGAGAGAAAATAAAATCCTGTTTATCACCAGGGCTGAGCGACATCATGATAGAATAATGTTCCACAAAAAGGTAGGTATGGATGCAGCTGCAGGTGAAGCTATACTTAAAAGCACCGGGGCAAACAAATCCAAATGCGTAAACACAGTTCAGAGTTAGGGATGGGCCGGGGTCAGGCGAGCGGCAAACAACAGACTCTGGAGTGATCGATACACGTGGTTAGGGACAGGCGGCGGTCAGGCGATCTGTGAACAACAGCAAACAGAGGGATCCGAACTCATGAGACAGAAAACTAGCAAGTGGTCAAAGCCAGGAAAACAGCACAGAGCAGAGTGCTTGGCAACGACAGACTGACAGTGTGGAGCGATTGCTATTGGCCCCGCCCATCCTAATGTGTTTCAATGACAAAGCAGCCTATTTTCATGTCACTTTTTTTTGTCTAAACTGTCTCACTCAAAGTCTCTAACTAAAGTGTCTAACTCAAACAGTTACTTTTCGCTGTGCTGATATTTGCTCATTTTTTCCCCCAGAAATTATTTTTTAAAACGTTATTCTATTATAAAGTAAGGATATACGACTGACAGCCTTCCTAGAAGCGACCGGTTAACTTCATCGCACAATTTACTGCCATATACCTGCTTATTTATACGTTTCTGGACACATGCACAAATATAAAGGGTTATCCAGTGCTATTAAAAATGTTTGAAACATTAAGAGGTTAGTGTAATTGTGCTAGCTACCTAGCCATGTAGCCAAAGATATAGCCTCCAGCTCACGTCGAAATTTGTGCCAAAGTCATTTGTTCATCAGTGAACACGCACACTACCTGTAACATTAGGAGGGATTTTATAAGTAGTTGTTTAACTCAGAATAGCCATGTGTTCCAAATAATGAGTTTTTAACTCACCCTGATGAGCTCCCTGCCGGCTTATTGCGCATTAGTCACATCCATCTGTCAGTGAATTTCCGGTTCACATGATAAACGTCTTTCCTACACGCATCAGTATTTGTTAAATACACTATATGGACAAAAGTATTGGGACACACCTCTTAATTACTGAATTCAGGTGTTTCAATTTGACCCATTGCCACAGGTGTATAAAATCAAGCGCCTAGCCATGCAGTCTCCATTTACAAACATTTGTGAAGCAAAATGGGTCGTTCTGAAGAACTCCGTGACTTCAAGCGTGGTACTGTGATAGGATGCCACCTTTGCAATAAGAAGGTTCAGGAAACTTTATCCCTGCTGGATATTCCACGCTTAACTGTAAGTGGTATTATTGGCAAGTGGAAGCGTTTAGGAACAACAGCAACTCAGCCACCAAGCGGAAGACCACGGAAAGTCACAAAGCGGGGTCCACGACTAGTCAGGTGTCCCAATACTTTTGTCCATATAGTGAATCCCCAGCTGAAACTACTTAAGTTCTCTCGATAGATTTAATAAAGAGAATTTGAGAATGTGACCGTATTCATCTGATCGTTTCTACCGGAGAAGGGGGCGTGGCCAGCGAAGTTTTATTGCAGCGCTGCTGTTTATCCAGCAGCTTATTAACTACATTGTGTATCTTGATACATATTGTGTATAGTACGTCCTCAAGTATACAGTATTGCTGTCACGTCGCCCTTCCACATTGTTAGCGCTGAATTCTCTCATCCATCCTCACACTGCTTCTCTGACTAGTCCCAGATTCAGGTCTTTGCACGCGCACGGAACCTGGAGTTCCAGCTCTGCAGCCTCGCTGTCCTGTCTCAAGCTGCTGAACTTCCTGAATCAGTAAAATCCGTCCGGGTTTTTTTCCAGCGCTCGACCCACCCGACAGCCCTGATTTCATATTCATGCCAAATCGTTAACAGAAAACGGCCACACGTCTTTCCGCCTCTCCCGAAATGTTGTGTTAGCACACATGACTCAGCTCCGTGGTCGCGGCTCGTTCACCTTGCACCTCGCAATTCACCGTGCGGATTCCTCGGGCGGAGAAAATGGGTTAGTCTTATTAAAATTAATTCCGGTTTGTGAAATAACTCTTGCCCTCATTACTCTGAGGGCTGTCAATCAAACCAGAGTGTAGGAGCAGAATGCAGAAGAGCGTATCGTGCAGTCACACAGGACTGAGAGTCAAAAGTTTAAGGGGAAAAAAGTCGTTTCTACAGAAATGTCCTTTCTGAGGAAACTGTGTAAATGTGTGACCTGCTTTTTAGTGTTTAATTCATGAATATGTGTTAAAACTGCTGTAGAAATCAATGCATACAAATCTGTCCGTACTCTTTCTTTATTATGCGTGGAATAGGAAAGTAAACAACAATGGTGTGGTGGGAATGAAGTGAATTATTATCCACTAACAGCAATTAATAAATGACTAATATTTTAGTTATACTAAAACATTGTGGAACCTCTGCGAAACGAGTCACTTCTTCTTTGCACTTTTGTCATAGCAGCTATAAACTGTCGTCTCTTTTTACTTCTCTCTCACGGCTTATCGTGTTACCACGAAACCACAAAACGCACGTCTGAAAGCTTCACATCTGACTGGACCTGGAGGCTCCGTCCAAAAACGCTAGCTAAATAAACATCTGCCCTGCGATAACGTGTTAGAAGAAGCGCATGAATATAAAGCCGTGATTTGAAGCTGCGCTACTGTCAGACCTTCTGTACTAGAAGATGAATCAACACCTTCTGACCAATCCGAAGGGAGAATTCAGAAGCGCTGTATATATATATATATATATATATATATATATATATATATATATATATGTGTGTAAGTGAATGCATACAGGACTTTAATTTTTTTCAGATGTGATTTTATAGTGTTTGAGAGCGCTAGGAAGTTGCTATCTGGTGTGTAAAGTGTTGTTTAGCTTCAGGCAGGAAGAGGGCATGATCCCGCAAGCTGGAGGGCCACAGCGCTGACTCAGTGACTGCTTATTAAAGAACAGCCCTGAGCAATGAGCTGATCTGTGAATGTAAAATAAATCTGCGCGTGTTCCTGTTCTGAAGCGTTAGTCTCCTAACACTGAGCGTGCCTTTGTGCCTGTCCTGTGTGCAGCTGAGGAACTCTCTGAAGAGCGAGCTGTGTCTGGATCAGGGGCCAGACACCGACAACGTCCCCATCCTGTACCTCTGCCACGGGATGACTCCTCAGGTGAGCGGGAATGTCTCTCTCTCTCTCTCTCTCTCTCTCTCTCTCTCACTGTCTCTCACACACTGCCTCTCTCTCTTCTCTCTTTCTCTGTATGTCTGTATCTCTCTTTCTGTTCCGCTCTCTTCTCTCTCTGTCCCTCTCTTTCTGCATCTCTGTCTGTATCTCTCTCTCTCTCTCTCTCTGTCTCTCTCTTCTCTCTCTCTGTCTGTCTCGCTTCTCTTTTTATATCTCTTTCTGTCTCTTTTTCTCACTCTCTGTCACTTTCTGTATATCTGGCACTCTTCCCCTAAACTTCCTCTCAGTCTGTCTCATTTTCTATATCACTCTCTTTCTGTATCTCTCTTGTTATGTCATCCTGTCTCACTCCATCCCTCTGTATCTCTCTCTTTATCTCTCTGTGTCTGTCTCTCTCTTTCTGTATCTCTCTTTGTGTCTCTCTGTCTCTCTCCTGGTCTTTATTTCTCTTTGTCTCTGTTTCTGTATCTCTGCGTGTCTCTCTCAGTCTCTCTTAATATCTAACTCTCTATCTCTCTATATCTCACTGTGTCTTTGTCGCCTTCTGTGTCTCTCTTTTTCTGTGTCGCTGTGTCTCACTGTCTCTCTTTCTGTATCTTTTCCTTTTTGTATCTCTCTGTGTCTCACTTTCTCAAATTCTATACCTCTGTATCTTTTTCTGGGTGACTTAGTGCATCTCTCTCTCTCTCTCTCTCTCTCTCTCTCTCTCTCTCTGTCTCTGTGTCTCTCTCTCACTCTGTCTCTCTCACTCTGTCTCTCTCACTCTGTCTCTCTGTCTCTCTCTCTCTCTCTCTCTCTAGTGATCATGTCCTTCATCAGTGTCCTGCTGTGTTGATCATTCATCTTGCTTCAGTAGTAAATTCAGAGCACATTTATTTCCCTGGGTAAGAGAGCTGTCCTGAAAGTCCTAAAAATCCTAAATGACTTAAACATCCTAAACGTTTAGGCCAGTAGGAAGCCATGCTAGTGAAGGTCAACAGTGTGTGAACAGTGATCTTTTCAGCATGTAACTGTTCTGATCTGATCGAGTGCAAGATCTCTTAATTTAGGAATAATATCTCACAGAATCTTATCTCAGGTGTGGAAATCTAATGTACGTACTACTGCACCTGCTGGAAAGCTAGGAACGCTGAAGTTGAGTCGAATGCCTCAGAAGCCGGGGCTGCGAAATAACCACATCTTGATCAACTACAAAGACTCACCAGGTTCTGACCAATCAGAATGGAGAATCTGTCAGCGCCGTGTGGTGAAACTCTGCGTCTTGGCGTCGTAAGATCGCAGTTTGAGTGGGAAAGTCTGCTGACTGCATACATTCTCCTCCAGATGTTAAAAGCTTGTCGAGTCACCGCGTAGTGTCGCAGCATGTGTGCTGGTGGAGTTATTAAAACGTTTAGGCGTCTCACTCCCGCTCGCATCCCTCATAAACATCGCTCGTTTATACGTTTTTCAGGATTTATTTTAAACTCACTCCAGGCCTTCACTCCCCTGTGCACTGTAGAATAGAAATTGAACAGAATTTATGAAGACAGAATCGCTCCTGTGGAGATCATCTCTCTCTCTCTCTCTCTCTCTCTCTCTCTCTCTCTCTCTCTCTCTCTCTGTGTCTGTCTATCTTTTTCTCTTCTCTCTTAGTCTCTCTTTCTGTCTCTGTGTCTCCTTCTTTTTGTTGTTACACCCGTCTCTCTCTCTCTCTCTGCCCCTTTGTCTTGCTTTTTCTTTTCACTTTTTTTTCATCTCTCTGTCACTTTTTCTGTCTCTCTTGGTTTTGCTGTCTCACTCTATTAATCTGTCTCCCCACTTCTCTCTCTGTTTCTATGTATCATTGTCTCACCCTTTCTGTCTTTCGTTCTGTCTTGTGTGTGTGTGTGTGTGTGTGTGTGTGTGTGTGTGTGTGTGTGTGTGTGTCTGTGTGTGTGTTGGAAGATTCAAACCTACCAGAAAAAATCACTTTGCTGGTGGTGTTGAGTGTTTCAGGGCAGAGGGAGCTGCTGAAAGAGACACTGAGACTGGAGACTCCTTCCATATCTAAATGTTAAATAAACATCTCCGTACAGAAAACTTCACCACATCAGTGATTCTTTATTTTTCCATCAGTTCATCTGTGTACGTCGTCACTATATAAACCATAACATATTCATAGAAAGCTGTGATTTGCGGCTGCACTGCTGTCGCTGCTGCTGTTACAGACAATTCTTCGACACCTCCTGACCAATCCGAATCGAGAGTGAATCTAAACCTGTAAATCAGTAAGTCGCACAGGAACCTGGAGCTGAAAGAGATGAAGCCATATTCAGTGCTGATTTACCTCCGAGTGAAAGGCTGGCGTGCCAGATGTTCTTCAGACCCTCGGGTGTGCCCCAGGTGTTTGCCATCTGCGGTGCCAGGCTGCGCACTGCGTGCCGTAAACAGATGCCGTTGAGAATGTCCTTGAAACGGCCACTTGCAGGAAACAACCTCAGAAAGAGCGCTTTCCTGTTAGACTCGTGTGACTCATTCTTCTCCTTCCATAATACGCGTCATGTCCTGCCGTGACCAAGCCTGCTCACAATGCCAGTATTTTTAGTGCACAGGCTTTCTCAGTGGAAAAGTAATTCTGGGATGTTTCCTCTCTGTGTGTGTGTGTGTGTGTGCGTGTGTGTGTGTGTGTGTGTGTGTGTGTGTGAGAGAAAGACAGAGAGCTGAATCGAGCAGGTTGTGGTGGAATATTTGCTCTTTTTGATGGACGTTGTCATGGTTACACATGTTAAAGGCTGAACTGCTCCAGATCTGTGTGTTTTGAACGGCGTTGACATGGTTCTTCTAATTAGCTTCTGCACATTTCCATCTGAAAAGCACTTCAGAAGCTCCTCATAGTGATGTGTGTGTGTGTGTGTGTGTGTGGGGGGGGGGGGGACTCCTGTGTGGGTCTGAACGACTCGTTTCAGATTTCAGATTCACGTTATTTATTTCATGTTTACAGAAATATATATCTGAATCCTTTTGAGAAGTAGGTGAAATAATTATAATAACTTTTTTGATTACGTGACTTCAAAAAAATAGAATAGCTAGGGAAAATCTATCTTGAATATAAATGAATTCATTGAATCTAATCTAATATTTCTCCTTAGCGTAAAACATATAAGATTACGAAAAGGCAAAAGGACAAGACAAGTTTAGGCCGAAATAGCCCAATAATGAGCCTTAACCCACAGCGCATGGTTGAATTCTCAACTCTGATTGGTCAGAAGGTGTTGATTAATTTTCTATAACAACACATCATGGGTTCATGTTAATGCGCTCGTTCAAAGACGTTCTTGTTTCTGTTGTAACAAATTATTGTTTATTACAGAGACTTCGCGGCATAAACAGATTATAAAACGTGTATAACTGTCAATATGGTGGATTTTTCTGTAAGGAGATGTTTATTCCACGTTTATGGAAGGAATGTTAATGAGACAGCACAGAAGATGAAATATCAAGTTTTATATAATAAATTGTGTAACTCCGGCGCTCCCAAACGAAACGTCGCGAGAGAAACTCACAGTCTCACTCTTTTGTTTCATTCACTGATTTTACAAGTTACTATAAGGAATATCGAGGATGGATTTTGTGTGCTAATGTTACTGGGAGTCGCATTCAGACAAGCCACATTTAAATTATTCAGGGTATTTTAATCTTGTTCACTATCCTGACATGCTGCAGTAGTAACAATAAAAACGAAGCCGTCCTTCTACCTCTATTGAACATTCCGTCTCAGAGTGCATACGTACGCATTCCTGACTGTTACTGATCACTTACACTAACACGTTTTTCTAGTACAGTTAGTGTTTGGATATTAAAAACCTTCTGGATTTCCTTTCGATTGTAAAGTCAAGTTCATGACAGCACTCACGATGATGGCAGAAAACAAGACAGAGCTCCTTAGTGTGATTAACACTAAACGTTTAAAACATTTTACAGTTCGACTTGGAAACCTGACAGACAGGGATGTTTTGGCTCTGATGTGACGTCTAGTGAATGTGGCTTTTAAATCTTCTGGATGTGCCTAAGATACGAAAGCAAGTAAGCGTGTGAATAGTAACGTCACCAACATCACCGCTGCGTCTGGATGCACATGCGAAATCCTGCAGGAAGTATAAACCAGACCTGTCGGGTTTGTCAGTAGGCTTTTTTATACAGTGATCCTGCAATATTGCCATAAAGAAGATCCCTCAATATGCCAGCTTTGGTTGTTTACACTGGACTCGAGACATGACATGTAACATAACAGAGCATCAGCGTAACATAGGGTGACATATAACATACTACACGTTGGAAACACGGAACACCGGCGTTGCTTTCAAAACAATAACTCAGTGTCAAGGTGCTTTTGCTTGCCGTGCACATTTATTCCACTCTTCAAAGTTGCTGAGCGTCGTGTTTTGAATTTGAAGCGAAGCGGAAAGCGATTCGAGGCAGAAAGGCGCACTGAGGTTGGAATTTGCGCTAGACTCGGAAAGAAGAGCGTTAACGTCAAAAACGTCACACCGCTGTCCCACCATGCCCCTTTTACACAGACCCTGATCCTGCTCCGTGGCTACCAGGCTTTCTGTCTCAGAGCAGAAACGAAACAATACGCCTTTTATACAGAATGCGAGGCGCAACATTCCCGCCTTGAACAGGTCCATAACGCAAGTCCCTTCCATTACATATATGTATATCACTGTTCAAATGACACAGCAGTCCTATATTGTAAATCTGTCCTTTGGAATCATTTGCCAAAACTTTGGGAACTGTTCCCGTCAAGCAAAATGAAATAAATAAAAATAGCCCGTATTTGCTGTGTAATAAACATAACACTTTAATTCCAGTTGTCTCAGTTTCCGCTGATTATCGGCGTCCCTGTTGCAGAAATATAGAACTGGAACCGTTTCTGAATCTCCGCATCGTTTCACAGAGAGCACCTCGCACCGCTGTGTTCTTGTTGTCGAGCTGAGCGATGGCCGTTATTCCCGGCTTCGGCTCTGCTCAAGCTTTATGTAACTGTTAACGCTTTGCAGTGCTTTTTTTCCCTGCGTCTCTGCATGCGTTTATCAGATAATGTGGAGCAGAGAATATAAAAGTGATTTTTTTTCCCCTATTCACTGGTGTAATTTTTGGATTTTGACAATGCAATCTCCGTTATACCCTCTCAGACCCGACCCTTTTTTTATTTACTGTGGCTCAATGCTTTTTCAGGCAGCTTCAGCTGTACAAACACAGCTCACCATTTTTTTTTTAAATCTTATCATTTAATGATAGTAATATTTTCCTTTTTATTAATAATCTTGGGAATAAGAATTCCTGATTTTTGTAATGGGCTAGTGCGATGTGATTTATGCTACTGAATGTACCGTATGTGAGACGTTCTACACCACGATCATGCTTAAAAGTACAAAAATATCATGATAATATTATAGTTTAAAGAACCGAATTAAATTGTATGTTTTGACTTTAGTGAAGGCTAAAATGTTTTCTTAATTGTCCGATTTTAACGTATACGCTAGAGTGATATATTAGCAATGATTTCACATCTGTAATAAAGGCAAGTGTGTGTTATTTACCACAGTGGTAGATTTTAATATAAATCATAATATTGAAAAGTATATTTCTAGAAATTATCTCTAATTCCATGCTTGAAAATATTTAAGGTACTGCTGCAATTTTAAGCTCGAAAGGAGAGAAATTGTCTTTGGTTTGAAATAATCTCATAATAAGAAATATTTGAAAAATATATGTTTATATTATATAAATGCATATTTATCGGCTCAGAGCGATTTATAGTTTTAATGTTATTTGACTGCTTTTCATTTTATTCCTTTTCTATGTTTCCTAAAGAAATAAATTCTGTAATGCATTTGATATTTGATATGGAAAAGGTTTTGATTATTTATTTTGTTTTTATTGCACTGTACCGTACAAAAATAGTCATACGAGATGCTTTTGAAATATATGAAAAATGCCATATATATTTATATATATAAATTATCGTTTGCTCTGCCAGTAGCTCAGCTCAAGGGACGTGTTTTTCCGTTGCAGAACGTGTACTACAGCAGCACGCAGCAGCTCCACGTGGGCATGCTCAGCCCCACCATCGACGATGACGACAACAAGTGCCTGGTGGACGTGAACGGGCGGCCGAGGCTGATCGAGTGCAGCTACGCTGCGGCCAAGCGCATGAAGCTCCACTGGCTTTTCACTCAGGTAACAACCCTCATAAGAGACATTACACGAAAATGAAGTAGCAAGCAACTGAAAATGAGCATCACGAGAGGAGTGCATGGAACCTCTCCGAGCTAATCTAGAACCCTCGTTAGGGCCTGCAGAGGAACGCCTCGTACCACAAAAACCCTCTTGCGTTCCTTAGCTCCAGTCAGCTGTGATCTGTACGAGCGCGGTAATGACTCCCCCTGTCCCCGTTAGGCACTTGGGCCCCGCAACATCACACCATAATAAAGTGCACATCGCATTACCGGGCGAGTGAAGATGCCAAGCGGAGATGTAATTAAAGCAGATTTTTTTTTTTTTTTTTTTTTTTTAAATAACAGTGAAACTTCCAGAGAATAAAAGAAACGAGCTTGGAGAAATAAAACTAACAGAAGATAATGACTCCTAACACCCCTTAACACGGCTGATTGCACCGTCTAACACGAGCCAGATGAGGGATTTGCTTTCTGTTGATGTGGGTTTTTTTTTTTAGAGGAAATATGAAAAAATAATGGCCCTTTCTTCTTTTTTTGACTTTTCATTAATTAGTTTTGCATAATCACGGTCTCCTGCTGACGCTGTGATAAACTGCAATCTAAGAACGTTATCATGACAGCTGACTGGCTTTTTTTTTTTTTATAGCTAATCAATGTGTTGGTCTGACACACACACACACACACACACACACACATACACACACACACACACAAAACAGAGAGCATTAAACAAATAGGAAATATTACATATTAAAGCCAAATATTAAAAATGCAAAAAATCCCAAAACAAAATAGATGCTATTATGCAAATAATATGCAATGCAAATAATATAAAGGAAAATGTATTCTTATATTTTGTTGGGTTTGTTTGCTTTTTAAATTGTATTTTATATTTATTTATTTATTTACTTATTCATTCATTCATTCATGTATTCATTATGTATATATATATTTTTTGCTTGAACATTTTTGTCTGGGATAATTTTTTTATCATTCACTATCAATTTTTATATATATATATTTTTTTAATATTTTTATGTTTTTTTAAATATTCACCCTTAATATTGAATTATTCACTGTTTCTTCCTTTCTTCTTCCATCATGTTCACTGGATGAAAGGTCAACTGAATGGGCTTATAATTTGATCTAATCCTTTTTAAAACAATGATACGTATATTAGAATGCAAATAAATAAATAAATAACTACACACTCACCGTCCACTTTTTACAAGACCTGCTCATTCGGTCGAACTTTCGATCATTTCTCGGCGCTCCGCCATGCTTTTCGCCTCAGTACGTTTCTCCAGAGTGCTTATTCGAGTTCCCCTAACCTTTCCGTCAGCCAGCCAGTCTGACCCGCTCTCGAACAGAGTGACCTCTTTCTGTGTGAAAATCCCAGCAGAGCAGCGCTTTGCAAAGTCACTGAGTTTTTTTTCCCGCATTCTGCTGTTCGATGTGAACATTGCCTGAAGCTCTTGACCTGTATCTGCCTTGTCTTCTGCATTGCGCTACAGCATGATTGGCTGGTTGGATATTTGCATTGTTGGGTATGACTGGAAGGACGTTTTCTACCATACGTGAAGTCCAAGATATGGACACAGACATCATGGCCGAGTGTTTAACCTGCTCCGAATCGCACGGAGACTCAGAGTCAGTGTTCAGTGGAGCACTAAAGAAAGCAATCGTACGTCACCGGTGCAATTTGTCTGAACGCTGTAATTCTAACACGCTTCTTCTCACCCAGCATGTGCACCGCAGGAAACGTCGCGCTTTAGGTGATTGTGTCTGGTGTGAAGCGTCCACCGCAAATCAGAGTGAAATTACACTGAAATGAGGAATGTTTCCCAGCCAAGTAAACGTGTGCATGCGTGTGTGTGTGTGTGTGTGTGTGTGTGTGTGTGTGTGTGTGTGTGCGTGTGTGTGTGTTTGCATCAAACGGAGATTTTTTACACTTTCTGTTTTTTTTTTTTTTACTAAAATAGGACGACACCAAAAGGCCAAACTTCACCTCTTTAATAATTAATGAGCTCAACAAGAAATAAACAAACACACATTATCATATCGTAGGAACCTTCTAGAAACGTCGCCACAGGAAGTGTTGTTTTCTTTTCAAGTCCGTGTTTAAATTCCCTTTTTTTTCTATCATCGTTGTCTTTTTTTTTTTCAATCCCTTTTTTAAACCCCTTTGTTTATGTTTTAACCCAAAATCTCCACGACGTGCGATTTTTTTTCTTTTCACTTCTGTAGCCTGGACTGATTCAGTCTGCTTGACGTTCAGATCCATATTCGATGATTAGAAACAAATCAAGAGAAAGAAGAGATGATAAGCAGCTCTATCAGCTAACACTGAAACAAGGCAATTACATTGTTCAGTAACCTGAAGGCTAAACTGATTTGCTCTGATTACGACGCGAGCAGCAGGACGCCCTGTACTCCTCGACTGTAAAAAAAATACAATTAATTAGCCTCGCGTTGAACTTGAACAGCTAAATGAATCCAACAAGAAGGCAGTCATTAATGAGCCGCTAGACCAAACTACTCACGGTGTGTTTTTAGACTATATTAATGGCGTCTGAATGCATTGTATGGAGAGGAAGTAAGTTACGTACAATGAACAAATTAAAACAATACCAGTATTGTTCCAGAAACTTTGTTTTTAAATCTGATGAAAACTAATTTGGATGGATCATCCTTATATTATAGGCATTTTGTGAGAGTAATAAGATGTAAATATTTGTAAATGTCATGTTGGATTAGTCCTCGGTAGCCAGGAATATTTCATGCGCTGTTTTGGGGTATTTTTTATCAGCCAAGAACAAGAATCTGAGGCTATCATTGGCACAGAATCACCCAAACTGGACATGTTTAGTTTAAGATTAGGGGGGAAAAAAATCACCTGGTCTTTTTTCAGTCTTCAGCTCTCCGGTCGTGCTGAGTGTGTGCTCATGATAGCCTCAGAGTCCTGTTTTTGGCTGACAGGAGTGAAACCTTCTGCTGTTCCACCTCCCGGTTTGATGTGTTGTGCATTCTGAGATGCTTTTCTGCTCACCACAGACTGACTATTTGACTTACTATAGACTTCCTGTCAGCTCTGATCATCCTCCTCTGATCTCTCTCATCAACTAGGTGTTTCAGCCTGCAGATCCTCCAAAACAAGATTTTTTGTTTTTGTTTATCAAACTCTAGAAACTGTGAAAGTGAAAGTTTCTGAAAAACTCAAACCGGTCCATCTCGTACCAACAACCGTGCCACAGTTAAAGTCACAGAGCTCAGACTTCTTCGTTCTGATGCTTGATGTGAACATGAGCTGAAGCTCTTGACCCGCCGCTTGACCAATCAGATTAGTGTTAAAAACCTGTGATTTGCCTTACAGCCTGAACTACTGTCCTGTTATAAAAAGTTAATCGGCACCTTCTGACCAATCAGAATCGAGAATGGAGAACATTCTTTAATGAATAATAAACTAGAAGCTGATACGGAATGAAAAGCGACGGCGCGCACGCCGGTCCGCTAGTCTGAGATCAGTGCTAGGTTGTTAGGATTCAGTTCAATGTCTGCTTGTCTGAAAAAAAAGGCAGCGGGTAAACGAACACAGTTCGTTCGCCACGCTGTCTCGGATCAAAACTTTCCTCGGCACGCTCTCTGTTTTGTGATCGCCGCCTCGGCCTTGGCGTGAAGGGAGTTAGAAGTGACGCTCGCCGCCGCGCTTGTGATCCTGACGCACGGACACACGCTGAGATTTCCAAATGAATCTGAAATAAACTGGTGCCAAAGAACGGAGAGTGAAATAAGACTTTTTTTTTGTTCTGTCTCTCTTTCCCCGTACAGAGAGGCTCCATCCAGAACAAGAAGTCAAAGCGATGCCTCGAGCTTGTGGAGAGCAACGAAAGCGAGTTTGGCTACGAGCTCAGCGTCCAGAAGTGCACCGGACAGATATGGACTATCACCAGCGTACTGCCCGGTAGCACCTTGTAACGCGCCATGGAGAGAGTCGAGGACACTGGACAGCACCGAGAAGCCTGGAGAAGGACGAGGAGACCACGATGCACCTGGATGTCTCGATTTGAACTTGACATCATATGATAAATGTTAAACATTTTTATCTCTAGCTACTGTACATGTGCATACGGATCAGCCACGTCCGGCAGCTTGGCCAATGGAATATTGGTAAAGTTATCTAATATGTTCTTATTAGAAGATTATCATATACCAAATATAATATATCTAAGCCTATTTCTAGATGTTTTCAGTCATTTCAAGCTTTATACCAGTTATTATTATTATTATTATTCAAGCTGTTTACCAATTATTCTTTTCAGGATGCGCTAAAAAGCACCTGCGATTTCGGTCCTAACATCGTCAATTATGGAGAACAGAGACGCTACTCCTCGACACTGTGACCAATGACCGCATGACCTCATACACACATGCCAATCATCTAGAAAAGGAGAAAAACAAAGTCAGAATGCAGAGTGAATCCTAAAACGACCCAATGAGCAAATTAATCCAGAATATCATTATAACATGAAATCATTTCGAATTTTGAGATAATAATACGATGCAGCGATTATTATTTAAATTCCAAATAACTCAAATAAAAGGGCGATTAGGTGTGTGAAACGGACGAGTGAGTCGTACCGTCCGTCACGCTCCAACCTCCCCAGTGACCAGTGTAGCGCATTACACATAGCGCATGCTCACTAAGGATGGCGTTCCCAGCTGAAGAACAGAAACAAAGAATAATTATTTACTAGAATTTCAAAGGAAACAGTTGAACAATCATGAATTGATTATTATTTGAAAAAGATGTGATCAGATTCTCCAACGGATGTGGAAATAATTTAATAAGCTAGCAAGGTGATTTTCTCCGAACTTTGACACTTAAAATATTCCTTCTGTACGTCACCTTTCACACTTCCGCAGATTCTGAACAAAGCTGGTCACGCGTCGATCAGAGGATACTAAATCAAATCGCATCCTGTCGTATCAGATCCACAGTTAGTGCCGCTTAACTGATTGGATTGGTCGAGCGGCGTTCCAAGAGTGCTGATATTTTGCGATAACACGACTGGGGCCTTTCACTGCTGTGTATCACTCCACTCATCCACGGAAAAACAAAACAGCGAAACAGTTACTATGGTAGCGTTAGTGAAATCATCAGCACGCATGGCAAACAATACTTCTCAGAAATATAACATTTGCTGGTCAGATGAAGATGAAAAGAAAGAAGGGACGGCAATTTTAACGGAAGCACCTTTCACGGGAACGTACGAATCGACGTGAGCTAGCTAGCCAGTTAGCCGACGTGCTATAAAAAGTGCGTAGCTTCTTCAGGAAGACAAAACATCTTGATTCCTATTTCTTAAGCATGTCTAGAAATAGGCTTCTACTGTATGTTATATTTGTTATTAAAAAAATAATGAGAAATATTGGATAAACCTGCCTTTATTACAGATCGGACATTTTGCAGTGGAGGTTCCACACTGTTCTATTTTGTCAATTTGGATTTGTGTTGACTTGAAGGTTTTTACTCGGACTCGATGCAGCGATTTTTTTTAACGCATCCAGTCCGTATTTGCTACCGTGTAGCAGGCTTTGGCAACGTTTCTTGCTGTATTTCTTTCCCTCTGGTGTCTCAGGTTCGTAGGTGGAGATTATTTTGGAATCGAGCTGTACATTTTGGGGACATGCCAATACGTTGGAACATGTCTGGATACAAATCGACTATTTTATATCTTCATGTAAATCTCAGTATTTATAATATACGGCATTAAAGAGAACAGATGGTGAGGAAAAACACGGCACGTTTGTTTGTTTGGTCAGATGGCGTGATGTTAAGCTCTTGCTGTAATTATAAAACAGTAATTGACAGTTGAGTAACACGTCAGCACTATCGGACGTGCCAGCGTGATCCGTGCTGCTTTCTCCGAGTGTCCTGTTATCTGGCAAGGTTAATTGCTAATCACTGGTGTGTTAAAATGTTCATAGTTTGTATATTGAGATACACACATCATATTCCACTGATAGGATGATATCTGGAAATTAAGAATCCTTACTTATCTCGTAAAGAACCCATAAAGAACCCTTTTTTCCTCAGTGTGGATGCATTGGCTAGGTATGTGTGTGCTACAAAATAATCAACATTTTTGATAATTATTTTTCTTCAAATTTTGCTCAGATTTACCTGCCTAATTGATAACTCTCGTTAAGTGTGTACAGAGACGTTACAAAGAAAAATCAAGCTTGGAAGGATGTAGCAGAGATCATCAGACCCTGTAGGGAGTGAAGTGCACAGAACTGGGACAGTTAGCAAATCACAAAGCAGACCTGGAAATCAAAGCTCTCATGCCGATTAGTGCTTTCTGTAAGTAGTTTTTAATATATACATTAAATATGTATAAGCTATTACCATTTTAGAAGGTAAAAACAAGCCACTATTGTTTCAGAGGTTTACAAAAACCTACTGTTCCAGAATTTTCAAAAAACTACCGTTTCAGAAGTTTGAAAAAAAACAACTACAATTTCAGAAGTTTAAAAAAATTACCGTTTCAGAAGTTTAAAAAAAAAAACTGCCGTTTTAGAAGTAAAAAAACAAACTACCATTTCAGAAGTTTAAAAAAAACAACTACAATTTCAGAAGTTAAAAAAAATTACAGTTTCAGAAGTTTAAAAAAAAATTACCATTTCAGAAGTAAAAAAAAATAACAGACCATTTTAGAAGTTAAAAAACAAACTACCGTTTCAGACGTTTAAAAAAAAAAAACTAAAATTTCAGAAGTTTTAAAAAACTACTGTTTCAGAAGTTTAAAAAAAAACAACTAAAATTTCAGAAGTTTTAAAAAACTACTGTTTCGGAAGTTTAAAAAAAACAACTACAATTTCAGAAGTTTTAAAAAACTATTGTTTCAGAAGTTAAAAAAAATTACAGTTTTAGAAGTTAAAAAACAAACAAACTACAATTTCAGAAGTTTAAAACAGTTACCGTTTCAGAAGTTTAAAAAAAAACTACCGTTTCAGAAGTTTAAAAAAAAACTACAGTTTCAGAAGTTAAAAAACAAACTACCGTTTCAGAAGTTTAAAAAAAAACAACTAAAATTTCAGAAGTTTAAAAAAACTACTGTTTCAGAAGTTTAAAAAAAACAACTAAAATTTCAGAAGTTTAAAAAAACTACTGTTTCAGAAGTTTAAAAAAAACAACTAAAATTTCAGAA
>JAQQZU010000007.1:21138019-21150096 GCA_030068025.1 Parauchenoglanis punctatus | reverse complement strand
GGCACCCTGGGTGACCCGGGGATCGAACCCAGGACCTTCTTGCTGTGAGGCGACAGTGCTAACCACCACACCACCATACATATTGTAATATTTTATTTATTTATTTATTTATTTATTTGTTTAGCAGTTCCTTACCAAAAATGAAAAATTGCGAAACAGTTTGTGTAGTATCAGCATGACATTATTCATTCAGATGTTTTGCAATTTCCAAAGAATGTCTAAAAAAAAATAAAAGATGACGTGTCGTTATCTCTGTTACCGTCGATTGTAGTCATGTGAAAAATCCTGAAGATAAAATCATGTAAAAGTGACGAACAAATGTGCAAAGTTCAAGAAAATAGCAGCATAATGGAGAGGACCAGAACCCAGGACCCTCTTGCTGTGAAGTGACAATGCTAACCACTGCACCACTGTGCCACCTTAACTTAAATCTTTTGAGATTTTTAAGAAAAATACTTTCTTTGGATGTAAAATTCAAGAATAAACGCTGCATGGCTCCAATAAAGAGTCGAAATATTACTAAGTAATAAGCCTAATATTTGAAAAGTTGAATTATGGGTGATGTAAATGATTGTTATTAATAAAGCATAAGTCATGATAATAATTATTTAAAAGAACGAGTAAAAACTATGCTAATACATACCAATTAGCATTGTTAATTGCTATTCATATAGAATGTATCCGCTTCATTATTTCCTGACGTTCTAAGGATTAGCTTGTGCATAAATTCATCATTATGAAAGCATTAGTTAGGCATTCATATAAACTAAAAAAAAAAAAAAAATTAACATAAATGTTTAATATTAATCTGCACAGAGGGAGTCAGGGCTTTTTCTTTTTTTTTTTTAACACTTAAAGAAACACAGTTAAATAACTTAAGCCAGGAAACCCAGCGGCGCTTTGATAAGCATTTTGTCACATATAAAAATGTTCACATTTTGCATCCACAGAGTTTCTCTTGTTGAGTGATGGCTGTTCTCCCAGGGTTCATCTCCTTCTGCGGTGACGGATTTAAAGATGACAACAAAAGAAGTCGCACTATTTAAGAGAAAGGTCCTAATCCACAGTAAATTGTTTCTTGAGGCAAGGACACAGAACGAAATTAATTACACAGTGGCTGAACAGAGGGAAGCGGAATGCACTGGAGAGACACGCTTTCCAAAACCTTCCACACGTTGCTTTAAACAGAGCCAGGAATGCCAGTCACTTCTAATCACTCTGAAGAGAAATCAATAGACAATGTGCAGGGCTAAGTGTCTCGGAGGGGAACCGGACTGTCATGTTAGATTGGCTCGCTGCTTTGCTGTTGAGTGTTCAGGAGAGCCAGCCTTCAGTGCACAGAGCCACAAATGGAACAGTGTGTGGGCCAAATGACTAATTAACCCTCGCTGGCTGGGCTGGGACTGCGTCCAGAGCTCTTCAGAGGGGCAGTGTTCATCTGTGTGCAGAAGAGAGCCAGGTGACCTCTCGTGGCCCTCATGCACAGCTGCCTTCTCAATGAAACATCCTTTTTCCCCTTCATTCTCACTCGTAAGTGTTTCTTCTGCTGTTGCCAGTATTAAGATCACACTGAGTTTTTTTTGTGCTTCCATTTTATTCCGCCTGCAGGGTTGGAAGCTGATTCACAAGGTCTGGCAGCCCATCTGTCCATTTGTACCAATGTTCAATGTTCTAAACATTCATCTTCACTGATTTATTAGAATATTGGGTAATGGTGTAGAGATGATATTGGCTTAATTGGATGAAAAGATGGTACAGAATTGTCCCATCCAGCTCCACAGTCGATCCAGGAGCCACCACGCTCCGTTCTGATCTGCGTCCTGTCCAGACTTTTAAACTCTCAGCTTATTATTTGTTCATTTATTTGCATTTTTTTTTTTTTGCAATTCTGAGCATTATTTCCTGTTTTGACTTCCTGCTTTTGACCACTTGCTTTCCCATGATTTGAGCTCATGATTTTGCTTCTTTTGCCTCATCATTTGACTTTTTTTCCTGTTTAATTAAGGCAATATCCACGCTCCCTAAAACTGAGAATTTTGGAAATGCTCCTGGCTCCGTTTTAGTTTGAAAACGTATTAGTGTGGCGGCCAGAAACGGAGGCTTTTGGAAACGGTGACACAGACACCCACGTTTACTTCCCGAGTGTCTTATTAGTCACAACATATCCTTCCCTTTAGCCTTTTCCCTTTCCTTTTCCTGAAGAAAACAACCAGCATCAGCCTCGACTACCTGCGGTGAACGCAGCATGGATGACGAATTACATGCGACATGACCTTGTTGTCTTTGCTAGCAGCTGTTCTGCAATTAAATTTTGCATTTAATAATGCTACATGCTTACACGCGGAGGAGGCAAGCTATCATTCAAGCTTGTCAGGTGTTCTGGTACAGATGGAGGTTATTTCTGATACTAAGTTAAAATGCTCATCTTGTCAGAGATCGTTTTCGTTTTAAAATGCTGTTTCAGAACTAAAACATTTTAATGTGGAACGTAGCCTCAGATACTGCCTGTGGATGTGGATTGCTAAAAAAGATTTAACTCTTTAAGAATTTAAGAATTTGTGACAAGAATACAAATTTTTGTCACAGTAAACATCATGTATGAGAAGACCGATTTTTTAAATCATGAATTTAACCCAGAATTGTTACATTCAACTGATATAAACTAAATATTCTAGCTACCAGATTACACCTCCCTCTATCACCATCACCACCACCCATAATCTCTCTCTCTCTATCTCTATCTCACTCTCTCTATCATTCTGTCTCTCTCGCACATGCTCTCGTTCTATCTCTCTCTCTCTCTCTTGCTCTCTCTCTCTCGCTCTATCACTCTCTTGCTCTATAACTCTCTCTCACTCTGTCTCGCTCTCTCTATATCATTCTTTCTCTCTCTCGCTCTCTCTCTCTCACTCTCTCTCTATCATTCTTTCTCTCTCTCGCTCTCTCTCTCTCTCTCGCTCTCTCTCTCTCACTCTATCACTCTCTCTCTTGCTCTATAACTCTCTCTCACTCTATCTCGCTCTCTCTCTATCATTCTTTCTCTCTCTCTCTCTCTCTCTCTCTCTCTCACTTGCTCTCTCTCTCTCCCTTCTCTATGCAAATAAAATTCAACTTGCCATTTTTGTCCAAGTGTTTGTCTTCGCACTACGTGTCTGTTCGTTACCGCATCTCTACATAAATAAGCTTTCTCACTCATGATGACACATTAACTTTGCCCTGCTGAGCCTCTCTTCCACACCTTCTTATATTTCTACCACAGATCAGTAAGAAGAAAAACACTGAATATGATAATACACAACACTTTCACCTTAAAGTTGGGATTCACAGCTTTTAGATCAGAAAATAATACTTTACTACTTTGCAATTATAAGATTCCATCTGACTTTTTTTTTATACCAGTAATAAGTTAACTCCTCTATCCTGACTATATATTTATTATAAATAAAATAACACATGTTTAATAAGTTTATTATTAGCTGTAGATTACATGGAGCATCTGCTATATAGTATAAGTCCCTGTGAATGGGCTGTTACTATGGAAACGATGACAAAGAAGAATGAATGTGTTGATATTCTGATGTCGTGATGTTGATATTGGGATTTGCAGCTACACTGCCGTCTGCGCTGCTGTTACAGAAAATTAATCAGCACCGTCTAACCAATCAGAATGAAGAATTCAAGAAAGATGTGGTATTAATCAGGGACCCCTTTAACTGAAAAAAGATGAAAAATGAAGCATATTATTGAAATGAGTACAGTAATATTTTGGCTATACAGTTTATTAGAGGCAGAGTTTGCTTTCCACTCACAGGACCAATTTTTCTAAAATTGCCATTTGTATTGTATTTACAGACTTAATACCTTTGGTAATGGCGAGGTTGTGGATTCCACCACTGTAACAAATTTAGAAAACCACACAGCCTGATTATGTATCATGAGCTCAGGGTGCTACCTCTTGGTGCTTTTAATGTTATTTTATTTCAGATTTTCAGCTTGTGTGGACTGAAATGCTTATAAAAATGAAAGTGTGACTGCTGTGTGTGATGCACTCGTCTACGTTAAAAAATGCATCTAGCGGGGCTTCAGAGTGGTGCAACAGAAAAGCATTTGCCCTATCATCCAGAGATAGCGAGTTTGAATCCCAAAGATGCTCCAGCCGTACGTAGACGGGAGGATAATGGAACAAAATGGGCTGTGCTCCCGATCAATCGCAGCGACAATAGAAAATCGTGGGTGTTTGAGATCACTCACGTGGAAGTGGGCGGATAGCGCTTTCTTTCCTGCAAGTGTGTTGCATCGCTCCGTGAGTTGCACTGAGCTGCCGTTCAAAAAGATGTGGTTGGAGGGAGGATGTGATAGCCTTCGCCCTCCCTGCTGTGAAAGTGTGAGAGGTGAGGAAAATCCCCACCAAAAAAAAAGAGAATGAAGTGCATCAGATGTGAATTGGACTTTAGAAAACATTTCATCCTGCTCGTGATCACAGTGAATCTGGACACTCCAAGACCACACACACACACACACACACTCTTTACACCAAGAGGTGACTCAGAGTAGCTAATCCACCTACTGGTGTAGAAAACCCATGTGGACTGCAAAAAGCATGCCAAACATAATATCAAAACACTATTCATGACACTAATGTACTTTCCTTTTCACTCCATCAGTTCTCCTCTGGGTGTAGTATTATTACAAAAAGCAGCAAATTCTAATTGATAAATGTCCTACTTGCCACCAGCTGTTCCCGCTAATCACGGACAGAAGCCTAACAGAAGTGACGGCTGCACGACTGGACTGAATCTCACTCTTAATCCACCTTAGCCGGCGTCCTGCTGTGTGACATTTTAAAAATAACAAAGAATCATCAGAACATGTCTCACACCCAACAATTTACACCATGCTGTGATTTATTAACTCCAGAGTGCTCTCCAAAGCTGCAAATTTTGGAGAGTTGTCGCGGTGAAAGCACGCGGTCTGGGGTAGGATCCTGACGCAAAGATAAAAGACAGTGCGAGAGCGAGTAAAAAAGATCTTCCTGTCTTCTTAGTGACACGTATCGACCTGCTCCATCCCACCCACGGACACCATCAAAGAGCCGTGCTTCAAATGGAAGAGAGAGGAAAACGCTGGGATTTAAATAAAAAGGGGAGACACACTGCTTATTCGAACTCTCGCAAGCCTGTTATCAAGCTTCAGCGGCTCGGCCATATGAATGATGGCTCGGAGTTATTTTACATAGTGTTAGACTCAGCAGTGGAACAGAAGCTGGATTACTGTCAGATTAAATTAAAATATCATTAAAAGCGGTGACGGATAGAAATCACACTCATTATGCAGCCACTGAGGCTTATTTTCTCCAAATGTTACATCCTATAAAAGATCAGCAAAGTGCTCACTTTGTAATTAATGTATTTCGTCATACAGCCGAGGAAGCTCAGTGCACCATGTTGTCTTTTATCGTCGGCCTGTATTTAGAGTCGAATTAAAGGAACAGCTTGGCAAAAAAAACGGCATTTCCACAAATTTATTTCAAACATATTAGATCAGAAATGACGCTTACGGTGGTCAATGATATCGTCTTAAGTCAGACAAAGCTATTGTAGCTAAAAATCATGAAAATCATCATGCAAATTAATGTGAATATCACAACCTGACCATTCATGACAACTGTATTCTTGATATTATAGGCTACAATATAACCTACACATACATTATAAGAGAAGAAACAAACCAGTAATAAACTGATAATTTTAACAAAAATGCATTATTTACTACTTACTGTAGACATACAATTATTAGTTATGGATTATTACAACAATCCTCGATTCTGATTGGTCAGAAGGTGTTAATGTAGTTTCGATAGCACATAATAATAATAATAAGACATCTGATATGACAAAGTTTTGTGTTTGTAAGCAGACAGAACATTTTAACGTTTAACATTTTTGGAAGGCGTGTCCAGTGTCAGCATTTATACTTAAACGATGGTTAAACGACAAGCTGCATTTTTCTAATGTTGTTAAATATAACTATAAATAAGTAAAAATTATAGTGTCATTCATAATCAGTGGCAATTTGCTGAGATGTCAGAGGGTTGTTGGGGTTGATTGGGGTAGTAGCATTAACTCCGCTTCATCACGCAACCTAACTGTTGATTATTTTTCTATAACAGCTTGACACAGCATGTTCTATACCTTACTGTACATGTACATGTGTGATATACAGCAATGAATGTCATGTTCCAAGAGTCATCAACTGGTGAACTGCGGCCTGGATGTGGAAGTGAAGTGTTTCAGCATACCGAACAAAAATAGCACTGAGTATTGTATAGTACTGAGAAAAAAAAAGGAGCGGAGCTGATTAAGACATGAAAGTCGTTTCAGTAGCCGGGTTTCTATTACAGTTTTACGTAAAGTAGAAACGATGCTTGAACAAATTCGACAGAACACAACTGCGAATGGTCTGTGTGACCACTGAGGGATGCTATGTGATTAAAGCTCCTCTCGTGATAGCTCTTACAGAGCGCTCTTTTTCAGAAAGGTACTGTTTCCATTTGCTCTTCGTGTCACGTGACTGAAATGAAAAAAAAGTAGCATTTTCATTTTTTCACCTCATGCGAGCGTAAAAACTGTTTTGTGATATGTGAGTCTTTTTTTTCGAAACCCACATGTTCCCATGGTTTATTTTTAGCTTTCATTTTGCACATTAAGCAGGTTAATGGAAACCTGGCTAGTAGTATTAGCGATTCCTCTGTTGCAGCCAATCATGTGCATTTGTGGAAATGATTTAGCCATAGACTATCTCCAGATCTGAGTTGAATACCCCAGTTCTGTTCTATGCACATTAACTCAATTTGGCATTTTGCACATTAACAGACAGATCTATTCCCGGGTTTCTGTGTGTTTTTGGACTGGCTCGGGGGGGTAAGGAGCTGACTGGAGCAGACGAGCTCGTGACAGATCTGAAGCTCTCGGATCCTGCAGGGCTGAAGGCAGCCGGTGATTGAGTGAGCTCGGCATCAGCCGTGAGCCTGATTTCTCGTGACAGATTACAGGAGATGGGCTGCGTCTCTGCACCGCTCCTGGCACGGCGAGGAGACTCTGCAGGGGAAGCGGCGGCGCATTACTCGAGCTCAGCTGGAGCCGCTCCCCCAAGTCGCACCACAATTCTCGCCCAGTCACTTCTCGCTACAGGGATCCTCCTGCATGTGCGGTTATGTTCAGTGACATCTGTCAGCATGTGGAGCGCAGCTCGTCGCTGTGCCACGTGGGCCGCAGATATCACTGTCAGTGGGACAGACGGCTGCTGGCAAAGACGAGCGAACGACGAGAAGGGCAAAACAACAGCACACACATACACAAGCACACACATAAAGAGCATGTACGTCACACTTTCTCACTCTGTGGGATTATTGTTCCTTTAGAAACATTGTTTACGGGAGCTTTGTACAGGAAATGTGTAGAAATGGCATGGTAAATGGAGCGTGCCGTGCATTTAATGACACTTTTGCTGTTGATTTCTCGATTCTGATCACTCAGATTAATCTTTTATATCAGTAGCTCTATATTAATGTGCTCCTTCTAATATATTATCATTTCTATAGTGACAACTTACTTACACAGGGACTTGTAGTATATTGGGGGCATGTGAACAGATTTTAAAAATGTGTGTAAGTGTTGAGATGCTTATTTAGCATTTTTGGAAGGAGTCTCCAGTGTCAGGGCTTTGGAACAGTCAAAGATAAAAGCGTAATGTTATGTTTTCAGAATAGAGGAATGCGTTCAGGACAGAGTAGTTGTGTTTTAGGATTTCTTGATAACATAGACAAGCTTGATAACCAGTCAAGCGACATCGTTTGTGTCATTTACGTCAAGAGAGTGAGAGAAGCCAGGTTGTAGTTTTGCACAAAATGAACGACGTTTTAACAAATTTCAACAAAACACAATTGCAAATAGTCTGTGTTTTCACTGAGTGATGTTATGCGATTAGAGCTGGGCTTTCTCCTCTCATGATAGTTTTTACAGAGTCTCTGTTTTTTCAGAAAGGCAGCGTCTCCATTTGCTCTTGTCATGTGACTTAAATGCGAAAAACGTTTCCATTTCAATTTTGCAAAATATTGCTTTATTAATAAGAACCCATGGTGATATGTGTGTCACAAACCCTTTAAATGGCCTGGAACGTTAATTGTACAGATATATCCTTCAGCTTTAACTCATGAAGTCCCTAAGTGACATACGCTGAGCATTCTGGATGCAGTCATGTGACAGTTTGTGAATTTGTGTTCATGTGACCTCATTTAAAAAATGGTGGTGTGCTTGGTTAGCACATGAGACAAAACCAGCTCATTTTAAAAAGTTTATTTTTGCTTCTAAAGGTATGTTCCAACCCATTTAACAATTCTAATGCTTAAATAACATGTCCTATATTGTATATAACCTGTTCTGACCCAGTTTCAAGAATGAAATGATGGAATAGAAGTTACGAAATGGTTGCTGTGATATATATATATATATATACGTTACATCGGGATTTTAACCATAAAACAGCTACAGAATATACCATGTGACCTCTTTGCCACAATAAGAAAAATGGTAATGAGCTACTCCTTTAATTTAACTGATTCAGTTATTTTGAATCGATATATTTTCAGTTCAATATATACAAATGTATATAGTTCAATACAAATCTTATTAAAACAAATGTAAACATAAAAATAATGTAAAATCAATTAAACAGTAACAATGTATTATAAAGCAATGCACTGACATTGCACCTCGGCTTTATTTGGTAAACAAACACACTGAATTTTTACTATCCTTTGTTGATCCTATTTCAATGTCATTTTAATTACTTCTAGTATGGATACCAAGAAATGTTACACTGTTCAGGATGCACTCAATATCATCACTGGAGATGATAGTGAGTTTGAGGGATGTGAAGATAGCTCAGATGAATACCCTGATTGTCATTGTTAGGTGGTACGACAACAAACTTGTTACCCTGATCTCATCTGATCCTGCTGTGCAATTGAGCCTCAAGACAAAGCTCGACGCCAGAGCAAATCAGACAAAGCATGCGTCGCGAGGTACAAGTACCACATGAGGTCGCTGAGGTGGTACCGTTACCTGTTCTGGCATACCATTATGTTAGGCCTTGTTAATGCATGGTTGATCTACCACCGTGACTGTGGACTACTTGGTGTCCAAAAGCCACTGAAACAAAGGAGCTTCCAGGTAGAGGTTGCCACTAGCCTAATTCTTGTGCATTCACAAAGGGGTCGCCCATCACTTAATGCCACATCTCCACCACCACTACCCAAGAGAGTTCGTGTTGGAGTTCCAGATGATGTCTGCACACACCAGGTTGCACGCTGGCCTGTGAAATGTGACAAACATAGTCTGCAAAGTCAATGCAACCACTACCCTCTGTGAGAAATGTGATGTATCTTTGCTTCACTGAGGAACGTAGTCAAACTTTACCATTTGACTTAGGCTAAATTGCCAAAGATGTAAGGCCGGACGTAAGGCCTGATAATGACTGGTCAAACATTGTGCTGATAATACAATAGATCAATGCTGTTTCTCTTCAGTGTTTCTCATCTTATTGTTTAATTCGGAACAGTTTTTGCAATGTTTTCTCAAGTTCACTGCATAATTCTGTTACTCGGTTTTGTACAGATACAGTAGCTTGTTGAGAAGACGTCTGATGTGAGGTAGTCTTATTTATTTTTATACAGTTTGTGCATTTTTGCTTGTAAAACAAAGACTATAAACAATTCATTGTTAGGCTGAACTAGCAGTGTTGTGGAAATGCAAATAAAAATCTGTGTTATTAAGAAAAGAACAGTCAAGCTGTTTTACCATTAACGCCCAATGTAACATATATGTAACATTCCAGATCTTTGACACTTGGAGGTAGAACATAAAAAGAAAAATCAGAAATGTGTTCCACGTGGTCCGTTTAGTCTGTTTTATATCCCTCATAATTTTCCTTTAAGGCAAACTGGGTCCGGGTTCTTATGGGTTAAATCACCCGAAAAACCACCTTGTCCGAGCGTTAACACTTTTTTGTGATATTTAAGCGGGTTTTTTTTAATTCACGTTTCCATTACTCATTTTTCAGTTCGTAATTTCAAATTGCGCATTAAACAGGTTAATGGAAGCATGGCTAAAGAGAGAGAGAGAGAGAGAGAGAGAGAGAGAGAGAGGCTGGTGAGGGAACGAATGTTTATAGCTGCTTGTTTTGTGGACATTTCACAACATTAAATCTAACTAGAAATGGATAAATGTATGAGTATAAGAGTATAAGAGGAATAAAATGGTTCTGGATGCGCTGTTACAGGAAAATAATCAATTTCAGTGATGTAACAGTGCCATATTTTCATTTCACAAAAAAAAAAATCAGTGTCAGTTTTGTTCCGGGTTAGGAAAGGTAGACGTATTCAGAGTCAAGTGACGCAGCTGCTTAAGTTGATTTTCCGGGTGTGCCGTTCAGACTATGCAAATCATTGCTTGTAGTTCACGCCTCCGAGTTCTAGGGCTGTGTATTGGCATAACATAATATCGTGATACTCAAGTGTATTTCAGCAGGTTTTTCTTTAGTGGAAGTGTCCAAGCAGGGTTTTTCTCAATAGCATCCTATTTATTAGTTTAATATTGGCCTCAAATGGCATTTCACAGATTTTTATTTTATTTATAGTCTCAAACATGACTTTCAAATTAAATATTGTTACATCAAGCTGTCAGTGGTGCTGGACTTACTACAGCTCCTTGCTCAAGCTTGAATGAAGTCAGAATTTTGCATAATTGAGAGACATTTCTGTTTTTCTTTTTTATTTCAGTATTAAATCCTCACTTTGGAAACAACATTGAAAATATCTGTGTTTTATCCGAAGGTTGCGAACACATTGTTCCTAGTTAGGAAGAAATAAACATTATGGAAACGTTAGTGTTAATGTTCCTGCAACAGAAAATTGAAAAATGTTGCAGCAATGTTTATAAACGTTAAGACTAAAACGTTATAAAAGCGTTCTCGGAACATCAGATCAAAAACCTAGCAGAATGAAGGTTCTGTTACCCTAACTGCAACCTTTCACCATTAACCCTTTAGGCAATATTAGTACTGATGTGTAAGCTACTTGCATATGAGGAATGTTTAATGATTTTTTTTGTTGTTGTTGAAATGTTGAAGGTATGAAAAGGGAAGTCCCAGGAGAGAGCAGTGCCTGAACAATTTCTCATCTGGAGTCTGATTGCAGGTGGGAAACTTCAGCCCAATCTAGATTAGTTCAGCATGACTTGCCTAGAAGCCTGGCAGAAATATAATCGGCAGGAAACAGGGCGCGTCACGCTTTCCTCCGGAGAACTGGGGAAGATTGAGAAGCATTGAAGTGCGGATCGATGAGCTTCCGAGGACATTGATGTCGCTCCCTTCGGAGAGATGCATCAGCCTCTGAAACTTCAGTTCAGTGCAGTAGTGTGAAGACAAACTCAGTGGCTGCTTTAATTTCTGCCCGATTGGAGGATGAATTTGATTCAGCATTGTTAAAAAAAATAGCATGTCTAGAGAAGTATACTTGGAGAGAAGTGCACTAGTTTATGTTTGTTACACTAGTCTAAGTATACTTGGAGCCATGTATACTTGTTATCGTATAGCAATATATGTAAGTATGTTTGGAGGAAATATATGTAAATATAATTTAGATCTACTAGCATGCCTAAGTACACTTAGAATAATGTTAACTAGTTTAGATATAGAAATATGTCTAAGTATATTTAAAGTTCACTAGTTTGGCTATGCTAGCATGTCTACGTATACTTGGAGTAAGGTTCACTAGTTCAGATATCCTAGCATGTCTAACTTAGGGTGACCATATTTTGGTTTTCAAAAAAGAGGACACCTTAGTGCGCACGTGTTTGTGGGTTGTTGTTTTTTTGGGGGGGGATTATACATATGTGTCAACACAATCAGGGTAATCTGATTGATGAGCTTTATTGGCCCTAGAGAACATTGTGGACCCTAGGCCTAGATTAAACTGAACATTTTGAACTTTTTCACAAAATCTTTCAGAAGATAACTTG
>JAQQZU010000007.1:21115970-21128763 GCA_030068025.1 Parauchenoglanis punctatus | reverse complement strand
GGCACCCTGGGTGACCCGGGGATCGAACCCAGGACCTTCTTGCTGTGAGGCGACAGTGCTAACCACTGCACTGCCCTGGTACACAGACAGAATGCAAGTGCAGTTCAGTTCTGTAATAAAGACTCACAGGCGGAGGTACAGAATCGGCAGGATCCAAAAAGAGGTGAAGTTCGACCGATGTGCAAACAGAATATCGTAGGCAGGGCAGAAATCCAAAAGCCAGAAAACCAGAAACAAAGTCAGTAAACCAGAAAGCGAACACGAGTAAACAACAGCTTGGCAGTAGCAGACACACAAGGAGCTAAACTGTTGCTTCGTGTCTGAGTGAGAGTGAGTGAGTATATAAAGCCAGTCTTTGGTGTGGTAGTTAATTGGATGCAGGTTTCTAAGCCTTCTCAGATTACCGTTCCATGCTGTTGATTTTTGCCGGTGTTTTGTATTATCCTTGGGATACATTTTTTGGTCTTGGTTTGTCTGATGGAAATTTTTGATGGATTTGACCATTGCCTGATTTCTCACTGATCTTTGGATTCATGTACAAAAATGTCACTGCTCTAATTTGATTGAGAAGATTGCTTATCTGATTGGATTTCACAGAAGCAAACCAAACCACACCTCTTATTAATGGTTTTATTATAAATCCAGCTGCTTTTGCTGCAATCCAGTGTACTCGGACCCCAGAAAAACTTCTCGTCCGGCAGTGAAAAAGTGCAATTGAGCGGTAAATAAAGTTCCCTTTGCATAATTTTCCACTTGATTTTACTTTGATTGCGAAAAGGTGTTTAAACAGCTTCGTGAGTTTAGATTTCTAATATAATTCCCCCAAAAATTTACTAAGCTGAGAAGACTGAAACAGGTTATCTTATCAGCAAAACGACCAACATATTTGACCTCACATACAAATACAAGCCATACAAATGACCTTGTTCTAAGCACCCGTGTTTTTGCCGAAGCACTGGAACCCTACTTGAACTTACTACGTACATTACCAGCTCACAAAGACAGCATAAAAATACACGGTGCTGTGATCTTATGCTCTCATGACCAAATTATAGACAAAATTATATTCTTGATTATATTTTACCCCCACAAGGTTAAACTGATGAAAGTCATACCTCCTTCTTTAGCGTTTGAATCAGCGAGAGTTACAATCCACAATTTGGGTAAATGTTTACTCCATGCTTCAGTGCATATCAGCTCAATATCCTTAATTGAACTAATCAAGCATTCCACACAAAACCAACAAACCCGGAGGAAATCAGCACTGATGAATAAAGATGAGGGAACACGTCAGGTGGGCTGTGCGCTCAGACGGCCAGTGAGCGGGACGGTATTGACGACGTGCCATTTGACATTGAGATCTAAGATTTGATGCACAGTGTGCTTATATTTACTCTCTTTTTTAATCAACTAGCAATCTGCTGTCTGTTAAATAAGCGGTCGCATTTTAGCACACGCTCTACAGAAACCTGACGTCCCTCAGCGTTAAAACCTGCGTGTCCTTGCAGAATACAGGTTCTACATTCTTAGGGAGAAAAAAAATCCATTGCTATCCAAAGAACACAAATACCATTAGAGAGTGTTGGTTTTCCTAAACTCAGGTTTTGATTATGATATTTTTTACCCATTTTCCCAATTCATACAGAGGCTGATTCAGCACTGAGATATTATATAAGTACGGAATAAAACACTTGATAGTGTTCTGTTATAGGAAAATAATCAACAACCAGATGATGTGATGAAGCAGAGTTTATTTTACCATCCTGAAGTTGATTAGTTTCCAAAAGCAACACATTTGGAATTGTTTTTGTTTGAAATCTTTTTCAACAATTGCCTTATTTAATATGAAAGAACGACATGTTGCATTTTATCCATTTATAGCGTAACGTTGTCTGCAAAACAAGTTAGTTCTTGTTATCATTTGTTATTGTTACTATAAACACGTCGTTCCCAAGCCAACCTCTCTTAACTACTCACAGTTTGTAATGAAAACTTTCCATAAATATTAAATACACTCCTTGCCAAAAATGTCACCATATCAACAATCGCATGTTTTTCTTCAATAAAAATCCATCCACTAAGTGGGATTTAGCAGAAATGGAATATAGTAATCATAAGTACAGTATGTTGTCATTAGTGTATAATTAGCTGTAACTACAAATCGTTGTGTTTTTGAATGAGCCCTTTATATCTACACTGTTCACCTCTACAGAGCCGCCATGTTGCGCCACTACAGTAGCCCAGAAGGGACAAACCTCTAGTAGTGTGGCTTCTACGTTTGGAAGCATGAATCCGGAAGAAAGCACCAGATGGGCGATGAAGAAGAAGAAAGGAAGACGACGAAGGAAGAAAGAAGAGGTCTTTGCTGGTGCTGGATAACAAGTTTGACAACCCAAATTTCTAAAAAAATGAAAAATCATACTTATGATTTAGCACAGAAAAAGCAAGAGCGTGTGAATGTAAGTGCTTAGAAGTACGCTACGGGCTCCTGAATACACGCTTGGAAAAGGGAGAGGTAAGGGAGAGGCGTTCAGGTGGTTGAATCCTACATGGACCTTTAAATAACAAGACATGTTTAAAAATCTGTTTAATAATTTAATATGTCATTTCTAAAATCATGTCCATTGTTAAAAACAAAAAGAATTTGTGTGAGAGTTGAAGTTGCGTCACAGATAAGACCCGGTGCGCAAAAACAGCATTGACAAAAAAGAAATCTGAATTTGAAATGATTTTCTGTTCGGCATAAACAGGAATTTGACTTAAATGCAGGAACATTCAGCTAGACATCTACGAAACATGGGTTCTTTCATCTTGATGGCCTTCATGGTCACTTTTGTAGGTTGCTTGTCATAAAGCGCGAGTGTGTCCCTGTGAATAAACATCCCAAGTCTCGCTTTTCCTTCCTTTTTCTACAGCAGTCTTTGGGTACACCCATGATGGCAGGTCATTTTGTCAGGTTGATGCCCGGTCATTACTGTTTAGAAGGACGGCTCCAGGAGCCTGATGCTTTTTCCAACCGTCACTCGTCTGATTCAGTTCTGCTCTGTCAAGTTCGACTTCACTCCTCGTTCCCTCCCGAGCCCCGGCACATCTCAGTGCACAAAAACATCCTGCAGCAGACACTCACAGGAGATTTCTTTATTCCTACTTGCTGCTCTTCGCCTCGCCATTTTTTCTCTCTCTGTTGCCTTTTTCCGTACGCTCAGACGGCTCTGCCGGTCTCAGACGGATTGCCGGATTTGACAGGGCTTTATAAACTGTTGCACATGCAGTGAAAAAATAGAAAAGAAACCAAGACTGCGTTCAAGTGTTCAACTTAAATCTGTTTAGACAAGTGAGCGAAGAGAAGACGGACAAGTATGTCACATAAGGAATAAAACTCGTACATGCTGTTATAGAAAAAAAGTGGTGTGATGCGGCTAGACGTGAAGGGGAGTTACTCTTACCACCCTGAAGTTGATCCTTTTCTTATAAATTACATTTACATTTATGTCATTTGGCAGACGCCCTTATCCAGAGCGACTTACATATATCTTATTTATACAACTGAGCAGTTGAGGGTTAAGGGCCTTGCTCAAGGGCCCATCAGCGATAGCTTGGCAGTGTTGGGATTTGAACTCACGACCTTCCGGCCAATGTCTTAACCACTGAGCTACCACTGCCTAAATGTTTTATTCCTTTTATACGACAGCAGTTTGTCAATGATTACAAGTTTTATTTATTAAAGAATGTTATTAATGATATTAATATTAAAATGATATTAATACCCTACATGGCCAAACGTTTGTGGACACCTGACCGTCAAACCCGCATGTTCTTGTTGAACATTTCATTCGACGTTTAGTGCGCTCTTTGCTGTTATACTAAGCTTCCACTCTTCTAGAAAGGCTTAACACTCCGTGATGGAGCATGGCTGTGGGGATTCAGCTACAAGAGCATTACTGAGATCAGGCACTGATGTTGGTGTTCAAGTTCATCCCAAAGGTGAGGTTGAGGTCAGTGAGTTCTTCCACTCCAATTTGGTGCTCCATGTCTACATGGAGCTGCTTTGTACACAGGAGCATTGTCATGCTGGAACAGGTTTGGGCCTCTTAGTTCCAGTGAAGGGAAACTGTAACGCTCCAGCATACAAAGTCATGCTGTACGATTGTGTGCATCCACTTTGTGGTCAGAGTTTGGGGAAGAATCTCATATGGCTGTGATGATCAGGTGTGCACAAACTTTTGGACATATAGTTTTTCACTGTTCATTTAATTATGGATTGCATTGTGGTTTGGATTTCATTTGAGCAAAATCTGCCTCATCTTTGTTTTCATTTCTACCTGGAATTTGAATTTGATCAGTATTTTAGAGCTCGCCTTAAAACTGCACAGATGTCTTCAGAACATAAATTGGTGATGTAATCTGAGCATAATAGGGGCGGCTTTGTGATCAATAGTGCTCAAGTAATTGGTTTTTGCAGATGGAGTCCACTTATGGACGGAGCCAACTGAATGACTTCTGCACGGGCATTATGTTAGCAGTGAATTGATTCTCTTATTTCTGAGTTCGTGTTAAGGATAGTTAAAGGGACAGTATATTGATCCTTTTTTTTTTTGGAAACACTAAAAGCAGTCACTTTATTAGCTAAAAATCTCCGGAAAAGTTCTGGTTTGTTATAGAGGCCAGCAGCCTTGTGGTATTTTTTAGGGAATTACATTTAGCTCTTGAATAGATAACAACATGTTTTTCTGAGCTTTTGTATCACCAACAAGAGAAATAAACATGAGTAGGATTGGGAAAACCTTTAGAACAAGCTGTAGATAAGTACAGTGCTCCACTGAGGTCAGTCTGGTAGTAATATAAACAGCCTGCTTGGCATTATTACATGATAAACTGGTGGCCAGGTATAGATAAACTTTCATTTAAACCGTTCTTTCAATTGAAAATTCTCAATTCTGATTGGTTAAAAATTTAGTTAATATTCTTAATCCGCAGCTCGCTGAAGGTTTATAGTGATTTGCACATTCTAGCATATTATCGTTCCTATAGTAACAGCTAATTCACATGTACTTGTATTGTGGATGCGTTATATAGTATAATCAAAAAGGAAACGTGTAAATGTTAATAAAGTTTCTAGATGGTGATGTTTATTTAACATTTATGAAAGGAGTCTCCGGTGTCAGCGTCATCGGAAAGTCTTCAGGACAGATGAGTTCACGCGTTGTGTTTATCAAAGGCAGCAAAGTCGGAGGGTAAAGCCATTAAGCCTATAGATAATTGACGTTTCCAATTAAATGAAATCATTTCTAACATTTCTTAATTCACTAAAAATGTAATAATAAGCATTTCTACATTCACTTATACACAGTTCCTTGGCTATATTCTTTGTAGAGTGTTTTCACTGGTGTGTCTTCCTAACAGTTTATTTAGATACACTTCCAAAAACACGTATTTTCTCTTTTTAGGTAGAAGTGCAAGGAAAAGAAGTATGACTAAGAAGTAGCAAGTCAACATGCTGCGTATATTCACCAAAAATGTTGGGAGAGGTAGAAACAGATGCAAATGTGATTCAGTTCTTTACTGTGTGAAGCCAGAATAAACAAATCCAAAGAACAATCCAAAATCAGAGTATATAAACAGGCACAAGGTCAGACGATCAGCAAACAGGGCAAAACAGGCAGGACAACAATCGGGAAAGCAGATAATCAAAGCAGGAGTCAAAAAAAAAACAGAATAACAAACTGAATACAGTGCTGGGCAAGGTCAGACAAAATGTACTGAGTGATTGCGTCGCAACAAGTGTGTGTGTGTGTGTGTGTGTGTGTGTGTGTGTGTGTGTGTGTGTGTGTGTGCAATATATTACAAAACAGACCACTATTCAGACAAAAAACCATAATGACGGCTGCTGGGTTTAGCCGCAAAAAAGGAAACAAGTGCGACATCCAGAGTTTTCAGACGTTCTGTGGCAGATTCTTCAAGATGCTCGGTAAAATTTACCCACAAATGTCCTTATAAAACTGCAAAACGAGTACCTGAGACTACGATTTGACTTTTCTTTTTAAATAAAGCTAAGTTTGTCACACCAAATATCGACTTTATTTAGTTTATTACTGTTAACTGCTCTTTACAGTATTTATGTAGAAACTTAATTTCATTATTTTTAAAGGTATCGTTGCTTTACAGCATTACTTTGCATGTACCTAAGACTTTTGCATATGTATGTGCACCAGTTCTCATTTTAATTTGTTAAACTAACCTGCCTGTCATGGAGCAGATGAAGTGCATGCATCTGCTCTCATTAGCAACTATTCTGTGTGAGACACACACACACACACACACACACACACACAGCATCAGGGTTACTTTAGTAGGTGCTGCTGCAGCTGCACAATCCATAATATTCACAAGTTGACAAGTTCATCGCTTTGGCTGATGTGAAAACAGTTCATGAAAGTCTGAAATAAATGTAAAGTTTATGAAATAAATAAATAAATAAAAAATTATGTGCAGATTCATTTTTTGGAAAATATTGTTTGTGATGTGTCTAATATAAAAATGCTTCAGAAATATCATCATCTGTGCAGTTTGGTCTGGGATATAAATCCATCCCGAGGCACCAAGTGCCTGAAGTACAGCCTCTGGGGGAAACTGAAATGTGATGCGGACCACAGATTGCGGTTGTTTTCCAGCAGTACTGGTAGCTTTATTTGTATTTACAGCAGCAGACTAGTGCGTAGGGACTCATTAGGTTGGAGTGCATGGCCATGGCTCTCTGTCTCCAGGTTGCGTGTCTGCCATCAGTCCCACGGCAGAGGAAAGGCAGCCTGGGCTTTATTTATATGCTTAATCTGTTTACATACAGACTGCTGACAAATTATTCATGTGTCGGGCCACAACGAGCCGCCACAACATCTTTGGCGTCGATTCTACAACTGTCTAGAACTGTACTGCAGAGGAAAACTCTAAAATTATTCCTTCACTTGGGGTTTTGATGATGTGCTATAGGTGAGCGCTCATCGAGTGAGATCTGATGAGTGTGAAGGGCAGAGTATCATGGATCAGGATTTACATCATCTTCATTCTCATCAAATTGTTCACTGATATATGTGGATGGGGCGGAGTCATCCTGGAAGAGACCATGCCCATCATTTTGTTATTATTTCAGACTGTAGTGTGCACTGGGCTCTGATTTTGTGTGTGTGTCTGTGTGTGTGTGTTTACATGCATTGATTAATTAGGCTTTTGTCTATCTATAACCACAATTATGCATAATAATAATACAAGTTTAGCTCTATTACTAATTAAAATGTTCCTAGTCCCCCATCTATTAATCTAACTATAAATACCATGTAATATAAAATCATTCTACTACAGAAAGGTCACAGAGCTCTTATCACACTGATCATCTGTTTAAGCGCCCTTGACAGACCCTCCGCATCAGTCCTGTTGTAAATGCTGTAATAGCTTGTTGCGCGTGACAGACAGAGATCTCTCCATCGCCTCCTCTGTCAGCAGCTCTGATGAGGCGGAACCCAGAGGAACAAGATTGTGAGAACAGATTCTTTAACAACCTGCCCGAGGCTCCTGTCTCCACCTGACCTACAGCTTCATGGAGCAGCGCTACATCCTTCTGAGGAATTACCACAACAAAGACGTTAATGCAGCAGCGGGCTTTGGGTTGGGAACTCATTTGTTTTAAATTGGACTGAAGAAATGTAATAAAGTTGCACAGGAAAATCCACAAAGCAGGTAATAACAGTGTGCGAGTGAAATATAACCGTCATAACAATATCATGTTACAAACACACACACACACATACACCTTAGACGATTAGAACAATTTTGACACTGTGGGACATTTGCCTGGTCCCTACGAGGAAAATTTTATCCATCTTTTTTCCCATCTTTTTTCTTTTTTCAGCTTTCATTTTAAAAATTAAAATTTTTAGGAGATGAAAAAACAAAAACAGAATAACAAACTGAATGCATTGCTGGGCAAGGTCAGACAAAATGTACTGAGTAATTGCTTCGCAACAAGTGTGTGTGTGTGTGTGTGTGTGTGTGTTCATATGTTCATGTACTATCCAATACACATTAATGCAGCAGTACGCTGCACTTATTTATTTAACTGTAATAATTAAACCTAATTTATCCATAATTAGAGTTTGCTAGAGTGACTAATAAATCAAAAATATGAGCCAAAAATCAAGATTCAGTTAAGTCCTGGAATTCAAATCAAACTGCAATCAGTTTTAATGTAAAAAAAATGGTTGTGATTTCCACCACTATTTTAAAAAAAAACCTCACAAGGTGCTACTGCTCTAAAAGTACAAATTAATGTCATTTTAATAAATAATTATTTCATTTTTAAGTTAATTAATTATGCTGTCTTAATCATGGAGCAGTGGTAGCTCTGTGGTTAAGACATTGGCCTAGTGATCAGAAGGTTATGAGTTCAAATCCCAGCACTGCCAAGTTATCGCTGATGGGCCCTTGAGCAAGGCCCTTAACTGCGCAGTTGTATAAATGAGATATATGTAAGTTGCTCTGGATAAGGGTGTCTGCCAAATGATGTAAATGTAATCAGTTTGTTCATGTTATATATTATTTTCTAGATCATTCATATTAATGATCTGTGCATTATTATCTATTATAATTATAAATGCTTTACACACAAATATAATGATTTCTTCCCCGTTCTTCCACTAACCAAGGTTAATAAATAATTGTATAAATCCTACAGCTGTATTAGGATGTATTAAGATTTGGAGATTTACTGTATTAAAAAACGCTTAAGCTCAGCCTGCCTCATACCCCTTACTGTGAAAGTTTAAGCTAATTATCATTGCTAACGGGTTTGCTTTAATTATTTGAAACATGATGGATTTTAAATTGGCCTATCTGCTCAATTTTTAATTTGGAACTGGAATTTCCATTAGCTGAAAAAAAAAAAAATAATCCAACACCACGCCTTCCCTGGTGTTTCTGCACACATCACAGTGTGTAGCTCTGAGTTAAGACAATGTATATAAAGTGGAATGTAGATTATTAACAGATTTAACCCCAGACTACAAATTCCCCACAGAAACCTGCAGTATGTTGCATACATTATTATAAGTGTTTAAGTTGTAGTGTTTTAACATGAAACTGAATTGTTCATTGGAATTATATATCATGAATGTTCACAAAACAGCCATATCCCCAACTTTGACCATCCTGTGGAACATCATTAAATCCATTAAGTAGAAGAATCCCTAGAGGAGGCTGTCCAACAAAATCAGAGAAGCAACCAAGAGGCCAAGGGAACATCTGAAGAAGCTGGACAGACAGCATGTCGAAGCTATTCACGGGAAAACCATAACTGAGACAATCAACAAAGCTGGATGATAGCGAAGAGTGGTGAGAAGAAAGCTATTATTGAAAGAACAAAAAACAGAAGAAACTTTGCTTGGTGACTCAGCAAACATGTAGAAAATGATCTTTGGTACGATGAGACCAAAATCGAACTTTTTGTTTAGCCTTTTTGAGTTTAGTGGAAACCCAACACTGCTCATCACCCTGAGAACAGCATTCACTATAGTGAAGCATGGTGATGGCAGCATAGTGATTTGGGAAATGGTCAAGATTGATGGTAACATGGATGGAGCCAAGTACAGGGCAATCCTAGAAGAAAACCTGTTCCAGTTTGTAAGACTGGAAATGAGTTTCACCTTCCAATATGCCAATGCGACTACTTCCAAGACTTTCAAAACCAAGACGCTGACAGCGTTATAATGTCCCCGTCGATTCAGTCTGTGGCAAGACAGTCTGCATCTTATTTGACAACGCGTGAACAACATTGCCAACAAGACTATCAGGATCCAGATGTGCAAAGTTGTTAGCGACCTACACCAGCTGTAATCGCAGTCATACGTCGTTGTACCAAGTATCCCAAATTCAGTTCCTGAATATAACGTTATAAAATGTAGAAAAGAACACGAACGTCAGGCATGTGTCAGGCACCTGACCTATGTTACGGGATCTAAAGCACACCAAAATGGTCAAAACCAAGACTTAAAAAATATTCTTAACGTTTCTTTGCCTACATTTCCCCCCACGTGAGGAATCCATATTCTCAAAGCAGTACAGAACGCGGCTATTGTTTGTCAGACTCCTTATTATTATTTGTGTGTGTGATAATTATACAGGAAGATCATGACAAATCTTAATACCGCAGGATGTAATTAGCAGGGGGATAATAAACCTGGCTTGTGACAGCAGGGTAAACACAGACGCCTACACACACAATGACACCCACATGCACACGAACACGCATACGATTAAACAAACGTGTTCCTGCTATGCTGGGAAAAAAACCCAGAAATACAATACATCCAAATCTCGAAGGATTTTTTAGTGTACATCCATGAAGCGTAAATCAATAATATGCACAGCAGACTTCATTACCGCTCCAGCAAACTGACATCTGATGGAGCCTCCACGGTCTCGGAGACACAGGAGCAGGAATGTATGGATAGGAGGAGAAGTTTCTTTTCAGCCGGCAGACAGGTGGCTGGGGTGCGAAGACTTTGCTCCAATGCCCAGGGCATGGGTTTGATAACCAGAGCATGGATTAAGTGTCATGGAGCAGAACAGCTCGGGTCAGAAGGTCCACGAAAACGAAGCACAGACACACTGTGGTGCACACTGACAGGTCCCTATTTTTCTCTGGACATTTCTAGCTCTCAGCATCACTCGCTTTTACTCTCAGGCATACATGTTAATGTTTATCATCAGTTATTACTGTAAAAATCTCATATCTATCTAACTATCTCCTGTATTTCGTTCTAAATTCATATTCATCGTGATTATTTGTGATAGTCATTAGTTCCTGGCTTTAATTCAAAACACGTGTTTATAATAATGGGCTCGTTTTAATATGTTATTGTTTCTATAGTAACAACGTACCCTGCTGACACTTCATATAACCTAGTCTAATGATAAATCTATTTAAAGAAACATGTTATCTAAGATAAGAACAACATATAATCATTGATATGGTGAAGTTTTCCGTGAGGAGATGTTTATTTAGCATTTATGAAAGGTAAACCTCTAACTTTACATTATCCTAGATATGGAAAGTCTTCAACAATGTGTTTTTCAGATTCTTGCTGGCATGCACATCATGTCATTTTTCTCATTAGCTGTTTAATACTGTAATGACGTAAGTGATAACAGGAACTGACGTGTTTCGTGGATGTTCTGCAACATTGAATGCAACAATAAACAGATAAAAAAAAAATGATGTGTCATCCTTTGAAAAATGGTAATAGTTGGAAAATGCTGTGGGATAAGAGGAATAAAACACATCAGGATTGGGCTTCATGCTGCGGATATTAACTCTGCATTGCCACATCGTTGATTATTTTCCTGTAACAGCACATCCTGTTATGGATTATTACTTACATAATGAACTCTATGTACAGCACTGTATTTGTGATGCACAGTGAGACTAGCCAGCTAATCGCCTTTAAATTTCACGCACACACATACACACAAAGTAGTGTCATGCTAATCACTGAGTATAGGTATGCTATACTGCGTGTAACGTGTATGCCATCACAACTGTAAGTTTTTCACATTATTTTAGTCAAATAATTCTTTTATAACCCATAATTTACTCTTGATAGGCTGTGTAGGTAACTTTATACCCAGTCATAACTTCCTAGCTTGCTAGCTTATTCAGTTTGCTGTTTCTGATTCAAAACAAAGCAATTTTTATTTTTACAAATAGACTAGTTTGTGTGGGGTTTGCATTTTGTTCTTCTGTTCTAAGAAGCTGCTAAACAATTTTGAATTAAAAAAATGATGTCTGTTAAAGTGAATCCCAAATGAAATTCTGCTAAGGGTCTTTTTTTTTTTATTATTACATTGACTATATTGTGAAAGCATTACAAACCAAAACGTTACCATGGTTACAAAATGCAATGCAAACACACAACCTAGAGAAACGCGTCTTTTAGCAATTAGTATGTGAAGCTAAACTAACTCTCTTCTTGCCAAGAACCACACAGCACAAGGAATTTCTACATACATAACGACACTGCCACCATGTGGCCCCAGATTGTCTTTAATACAGTGATTATGTGCATTTAGTAAATTTAGTTCTTTGTTTGCTCTTTAATGGGTCTAGGTAGAACCCTACAACAAAGTGTGGGAACAGAATAAAGGAAAGGTTACCTGCTTTTCACAAAATGAGGCCAGTTGAGGGAGGAGGCGTCATTTTGTGAAAAGCAGGTAAGCTGCTGGTGCGTAGGAGGAGGGATAGGAACTTGAAATACATTTGCACAAGCAATATCATGCATGACTTTATCCAGAAAAAGTTTTTACAGCCATGAAAGTTGACAACTAGGGTTTCAACAGCAAATAGAAATAGGTGAACTAGTTTGGTCGATGTAGCACAAATTAGTTTAGGCAAACTTGTTGACATTTTTTCATTCATTCATCTTCAGGTAATGCTTTATTCTGGTCAGGGTTGTGGTGGATATAGAGCCTTGGTGCCATGTAGGAGAATTCATCTTGGACAGGACGTCAGTACAGACTCTCATTCACACCTACACTCCTGGGTAAAAAAAATGAGGCAAACCTAATATTGTGAAACATTAAGCGTTTAATGGTTTCAACATAAATCACTGAGCAGAAAATGAACAAGAAGTAAAAAAAAGCGCTCCTGAGACCTCGGCCTTCTTTTGCTGGTTGCTGAAACTGTCGGGGGGAAAAGCTGGAAACAGGGACGTTCTCTTACATAGTCTTCTGGTACGCAAAGAGAAAA
>JAQQZU010000007.1:21098509-21111336 GCA_030068025.1 Parauchenoglanis punctatus | reverse complement strand
ATATTACATACACACTCAGCCTTGCACAAATGAATGTGCTGTTCTTCTGTTGATTGCCTATCAAGTTCTGCCTCCTCAGCAGTCCACATCTTGGTCTAACCAGCTTCTCATGATCTTTACCATGGAAGCAAAGGTGTGGTGGCACACTGAGAGAGGCGCGTCATCTTGGCAAGAGAAAAACTCAGTCCTGTGACACCTGAATTCCCGAGGCTATGAATGCCTGAGTAAGTAATCACTGTTTCTTGGATACGAGCAAAATGAAAACCGAATCGAGCATTGTTCTGTGGGTTCCTAGGAAGCGTGGAGGCGACATATTTTTAGATTAGTGAGTTACTGGAAGCTGTTTAGCAAGAGAATTTAGCAAGAGAAAACAGCTGAAGTGCTTTCTTGAGCCTGCGGAAACAATTAGTCTATCAAAATTGTGTAATTTCTTGTGTTTTGTTTTAATCAATGTGCTAGGATTCAGATGACGATAACGTTTGCAACTTATTTTCCCCCTCCTAATCATACCTCAGGCTTTTGACTTAGAGAACGGGTTTTCCCTGGAATACGGTTGAAGAACCAGACAGTCAAGTCCTCTGAGTCATTTGTAAATATGATTCATTGCTCCAGAGAGTGTTTCTGCTGCATCTTTCTCTTCCTGTCACCGTGGTAACAGCGCCCCCCCCGCCCCCCCCAAACCCGCAGCCTCATCATGAGACTTTGCCATGGCAAGACGAGCGCCAAGCACAGAATCAGTCCCCAGATCTCGGTCGTGTCTTGGAGGGATTATTTTGGGGATCAGCTGTTACGTTGTTGGTGCTCTGAGCCTATCGGAGGGAGGAGGGACTGGAAACAGAGGCTGGCTGCGCTGTCATTGGGACTGTGGGAGTGTGGAGGCAGGTCTAGCAGAGCCATCTGCTGCAGTGTTACTGCAGCCAACCATCCTCCCTCTCTCTCTCTCTCCCTCTCCTTCCCTTACTCTCTTTTACTCTGTCTTTTTTTTTTTTTTTTTCTTTTCTTTTTTTTTTTTTTTCCTGTCTTTGTCCTTCTCGGCCTTTTCTGCAGTCGGAGTAATCATTACTTTACATCTGCTGTTGTGTCTGGCGTTCTTTACTTTTCCTGTATTCCCTTTTTCATCATCATATTCCGTTAAGGCTTGTGTTTCTGTTTATTGAAGCACTTTTAAGCTCAAGTCCAGATGGTGTGGTTGGAGTGCATAATGTCCAAAAACCAAGCACAGGAACTACAGGTTTATTATTTTCTAATATCTCCATGCATCTGTATTCGGATTTAATAATAGAACTGAGTTTTTAAACCTGAAATACAAACAAACTAGTCGCCTAATTCAAACCATCATAACCCTGACCAGGCAGTTACTAAGGATGCTGTAAATGTCTCACCTGTTCACACTGAGCATGGTTTATATCTCCGCTTTAAATCTGCTTGAGCTGCTGCTTTTTTGTTGCATTCCAATCCCAAAAAAAAAAAAAAAAAAAATAGAATAGTGCTTCTCTTGTCTGCATCTGTGTTTGTGACTGTTTAGAACAAATCAACGTGTTCAATGTATGTGCAGATAATGTATTCATTTTCAGTTTTATATATATATATATATATATATATATATATATATATATATAAGTTGGGGGGGTGTGGCATAGGTATTGTACTAAGAATAAATATTGGTGCAACAAATACAACAATTTATTGTTAAACCTTAGTGAGTGTGAGGGCTGTTTTTATAGATCAGTTATGCTTTTTTCATGTACTTTTCATCCACCTAGTTCATACTGAGATGGTTAGTAGTGCACTAGTAATATGCTGCTGATGTACTGAAATTGCCAAAAAAAAAAAAAAATGAAGTGTGCAACGATTAAACGTTTTGGCACATTCTATGTAGCAAAAGCCTGCAGAAGTTATATGTTGTGGAAAACATGTCCAAGTCCTCTCCTCCAATCAGGATCAGCATCTGCACATTTTTAGTATTTTAAATGATTTTTTTTTGTTTGAATTGCTTTGATTTTTTAATTTTTTTTTTTGGTCGATTTCACCTCCTCACCATTTGTGAAATGTTAGTGTTCAATTTGAATTACGCATTGTGGGCTAGAAATAGTGCTGAACGTTGATTGGTCAAACAAGTGACACAGAATAATCATCATCATGCATTTGCCTGGAATGACTGATATTCTGGACCGTACAGCACCGTAATCTTTAATAACATAGTGACCATCTGCGAAAATGTTCTTATTGATATTAGACATGCATTACAAGTAGCACACAATTCAGGCTAACAGCAATGTGCCGTTTAACCACTAAATACCCTCCTATTCACTACACATGCTCACTACATAGGGCACAACTTAATAGCCATGTACATAGACTATACTGTGCTGTGCACTGCTTGTCACAAAAGTCTTCTGTTGTGTTTTAAAGATGTCTGGCAAAGTTTGCACTCAAATATAGCTCTTTTTAAAGTATTGGCACCCTTGGTCCCAAATGCATTGCATAGCACTAATAAACTCAGGCTTAATTAAAAAGGTTTTACCCTGTGTGCGGGGAAAACCTTTAAATAAAAGTGTATTGCAATTTTTATTATTATTATTATTATTAATCCCCAGCAATCTCCTCCTACTTTCACAGATAGTGTTTCATGGTGGGAAACTCACGGTCACTCAACTAGAGTATTGAAAGTCATAGATTCTGATTTATTCTCAAACGTTGTCCAGGAAGAGTGCGATCCCCAATAAAAGACACGATACTACCATGTTCAGGAGATTTTTAAGGTGCGTTGAGCTGAATATCGTCTCTATAGGGACATGTTGTTCCATTGCGTCAGATGGAAAAGTCGTCCTCAGGATAATTGCTCCTTTAGGGAGGCTGCACTTCAGCTGTGGCACGTTTGCCGACGTGATTTTCATCACCGCTAATTGGTCTGTGATGACTGAAGTGACAGAAGTAGAAATAATATACGAGGTGGTTGGTGGGACTCTGATTATCACTAACTTTTACATCAACCTCACATGACCGCCGTGGAACGATTGCAGTGCCTGGAAACAAGAGAGTAATATCAAACAGTTTCCAGTGATTGAATGCTTTCAAGGTCTGGAGGAAACCCACTTTTTTTCTTTTTTTTTTGTCTTTCTGTCTGTCCGTAGGTTTCTGCAGCAGGATGTGGCAGTGAACCCTCTCGTCTGAGCGTGATGGGGAGCATGTTTTCGGGCCCGCCCTGTGTGGGCCAGACCAGCTGCTTCAACATCAGCTCCAAAGATTACTGCTACTCAGCTCGGATCCGCAGCACCGTGCTCCAGGGCCTGCCCTTCGGAGGAGTGCCTACTGTGCTTGCTCTCGACTTCATGTGCTTCCTGGTGAGCATATTGGGTTATTCTTAATTGGGGGCATGCTCTTTTAGGAAAATAATCAATGATGGGTGGTGCAGTGGCATGAAATGAAGCTGCTGATTATTTTACAATTATGATATATCAAAAAGGATTTTTTAAAAAATGACTCTTATGTGATTTGATTCCGTTCACAACTTGATTTTCCCAAAAATAATAATTAAATGAAGAAAATGTGATGACCAAAAAAAAGACATTTATTTTCCTATTCTTTATCAGCTTAAATATTCCTTTGTTTCATTTTCTTAATAACCAACAATAATTATTTTCAAACATTTGTAAAAGCTGGATTAAAATGTAATAGACCGTTAACTAAAATATTTCTCTTATTAAATAATACGAAGTGAAAAAAGTTAATAACAAACAGGTTTTTTTCTTAATAAACATATGAACATTTATCAAGGCTGTAGTCAGGATTAAACGTGGAACAACTTCCTCCATTTGCTTCTTTTTTCTTTTGTTTTCAGCAGTCTGTAAAAAGATCACTACTTTTGTGTTGAATCTATTTGTACAGTCAGTTGCACAAGAGCTCTTTCCCATTTTAAATCTTTATTGTGTGTTTTTAGGGGCTTGTGTTACTTCCGTTTATGGTGAAGTCGCATGCATTCCCTTTATTGTACGTTATTTTGTCCTCTGTTGCCTAAACAATGCAATTATTGCAAAGCTAAGAGATAACACGGGCTGATTATTGTGGCTCATTCTTTATTTCCTTAATTCAAATGGTCATAAATTTATACTTCAATTCATATTGTTACATGCCTAGTGGGATGTCTTTGAAACTGTTTAGTTCCTGTTGTCTCTAAGTATTCTGGCTATTACTATAACACAAGTAATTCACTGATTTATTTTATTATTATAAGAACTGTTATTTAATTCTATTACTTAATTATTTCCTATGAACTAATATGTAGTTGTATAGTGGGACATGTACTGAAGTGTTTCTGAAGTACTTTTTTTTATTTTTTATTTTACTTATTTATTTATTTAAATTTTAGGAGGAATTTGTGTAGTGTATCCCCCCCAATCAGTACTAAGCTTTATTATTATTTTTGACTAACTAAATGGTTCTTGAGTACACAGATAAGTTCTGTTCTGCGTTTGCAGGTTTTTTTTAAAGGTGGATAAACAAGTTGGGTGTTCAGTTAAATTTGCATTTTGACTAATCCATGATTCAATTCTGCAAGCTCCACCTTAGTAGCTCCTGGTCCTCAAAGGAGCACCAGATCTTGAGCAGAAACCTCTAATCTAATCTATCTACCTCTAAAAATCTTAGAAAAAGTGTTGTTCTTTGGATAGTTAAGGGTTCTTTGCTTCCTCAAAGACTTGGGAGTCTTTCTAATAAAGTAAAATTCTGTTCTAAGCTTCAACAGGGAATATTTTAACGGTTCCCAGAGAAGGACAAGTTGTGATTGGGAATTGCGATTCCATTGGTGGAAATCGGTTCCTGAGCACTTCTTTTGGACCTGGTTGTAAAATCAGGAGCCGCAGTCCCTGTAGCAGAAACCCAGATTTGCAGATACGAAGCATTACTTATGCATGTCTAATGGAAAAAAGTGCTGCTAAATGCAAGAGCAATGCATTAACCCACATGTGGCCTTGCTCACCAATTGATCTTTAGCCTTTATACAGGGCAAAAAGGTTGTTGGACGTTTCACACTATAATGAGAGGAGAACTGTGGAACCTAATAATGTTCCCGGCTGCGAGCTGCTCCGTAATGTTGACCCATATTCCTGCTGATGAGCACGACTTGGACTTGGACCTGGTTGTCAGTGTAAATTTCCAGCCAAGGACTGAATGTGACTTAGTCAGCATTGTTACACTGCTGTGTGGGACGGTACTATAGGGCTGTGATGAAAAGCCAATGTTTAGCATTACCTCTATGACCGTTTCCTTTAGAAATGTGGGGTTTTTTTTTTTTTTTTAATTTCCTCATCGGTCCGGTGCTGATGTTTATTTTGTCTCCACTTGTGTCTCAGGTACTTCTCTTTGTCTTCTCCATCTTGCGGAAGCTGGCATGGGATTACGGCAGGCTGGCTCTCGTGACTGACGCTGATAGGTACGGCTGTGTCCCCTTCCTTTTCTTGTAGGAAGATGATGTTGGGTTGTTAAACAAACCTCCATTTCTGCTCCTTGTAAAGGATTTTGCAGCTTTCGTCACATTGTGCCTTATTTCTTTATTATCATTAATGTTCACTTTGTAGGTTGGTATAAAATGCCAATCACTTTTATTTTTACTCTTGAATTTGAATCTATTAGTTGTTTGATTTGAATGTGCTCACAAATGAAGCTCAAATTATTCATATACACACTGGAGTACCAATAACATTTGTTTGGATTAGCAAACAGACACCGACTAATACTAATCCTAATCATGATCACCAAGCCTTATGTGTATTTACTTGTATCAAAGCACTGCTGTATAACAAATTGTATACAAATCAAAGGTTTATGTTAATGTGAGGTTTTCTGTAAATATTTACTCAACCTTTATGGAAGGAGTCTCCAGTTTCAATTATATATCATTATGTTTGTAACCTGACAAGCTGGGTTTTTTTTGTTTGTTTGTTTTTAAACTTCATTTGAGAAAAAAAGAGAGGCTGTTAAGGGAACGAGTGTTTATGGATGCTGTAACTTCAAGGTCCACTATGAAGGATACATGGGGATCTATTAGCTGAAATTGAATATAGTATTCATAAGTATGATTTCATTAGAGTATAATTACCTGTAAGCGTAGAATGAGCTCTTTATACCTACATAGGGAGCGGGTCCACCTCTACGGAGCCGCCATGTTGTGCTGCTACGGTAGCCCAGAATGGACAAACCTCTAGAGAGCACCTTCTGCGCTTTGTGGTTTTATAAGTGGCAGCGTAAATCTGGAAGGAAGGATGGAAGAAGAAAGCAAGACCAGGAAGAAGAAAGAAGCAGACTCGGTGTTTGCTGGTGCTGACTAACGAAGATTAAGAACCCCAATTTTGAAAAATTATTTATTTATTATTTATTTACTCATTATTTAGAACAAAGAAAGCACATGAGTGGGAATGTAAGTACTTGGAAGTACGCTACGGGCACCTGACGGCCACCATACGTTCTAATACATGCTCGGTAAGGGAGGGGCATTCAGGTGGTTGCAATCAACTGAAACTGTTCTGAAACATTAAATGTATCTATAAATGGATAAAAAAAAAAAAAGTATGCTGTGTCCTCGTTGTAATTAAGAGGTTTATCTCCTCGATGTCAAATTGCTGTTGTAGAAGAGAGAAACACTTCCTAGGATGTGCCATTATATGAAAATGATCAGCTTTGGAGTGGAAACAGTAAGGCTGCTCTGATTTTTGTCCTAGTTTTTAGTTCCTTTCTTAATTCTGTGGCGGATTTTTCCTGTCCACGCCTGTGTATCCAGTGCTGAATGGGTGTCATGCTTTCCTCAAACACGTCTGTGTTGACAAACCCGAGGAAGGAAATCTCACGTCTCGGTGTGTCAAATTTGTATTTGTTGTTCTTTACAATGTGTTGTTGCAGCCATCCGTATCCATAGCACTGGAGCTCTGGAGACCAGTAAAACAGGTTGTGTGTGTGTGTGTGTGTGTGTGGTGTGTGTTGGTCTAACACGCATTGTCTTGTGACAATGGAGTCGCATACATGGAATGAGGATGTTGAGAATACGTTAACATAACGTTAATAACATTCTCTGAGAGGTGCTCCGCTTTCAGGGAGACTCCTTTGGAAGCCAGAAAAGATGGCATGGGATTCGGCTGTTCCTGTTGGCGCCAGACTGTTGCTATAGTAACTGTTCGAGTCTGTGCACGTCATCTTGGCCAAGCTGGATTAACATCACTCCAGAATTCAGAGCAGCTGAAGCGTTCTCGCTAGAAAGCGGTGGATCCGGAGTCTATCCCGGGAACGTTCTGCGTGAGGCGGGAATGCACCCTAGGTGGGGCCAGTTCTCACGCACTCATTCACAGCTATGAGTCAGCAATCCTGCTATCTAACAGCATGCTTTTGGGAGGTGGGAGGAAACCGTAGAACCCCGAAGAAACCCTTGTTGGATGTTGCCACCAATTCCACGTAGACAGTAATCCAAGCTCTAGATGGAACCATTGCTCCGACGCTGTGAGCCTGCCAATCTCTAGCAGAATAATCGTCACAAACATTTTGATACTTTGCGCATCTACAGATGCCAAGCGTTTCCTGCTAAAGAAAGCTGTGAAGAAGCATCCACACACAGCGAATGACTGACTATAGAACTCTTTGTTGCACATTTTTTTCCAGCGTGGGTTTTAGCTTTTATTCACAATCCCACAAGTACGAACTTATTCACCACCTTGCCTTTCATGTTCACGATAAAGGAGCAGATCGTTTTCCTCGGCGTGAAACTTAACACTCAAGCTTGAATATGGAAGTGCTCCTTTTAGGGGTCTCATAATAGGCATAAAACTATTATACATACACACAGGAATGCGCTCATTGAAAGGCAGATAGGCAACGCGGTTCGTGATTGAGGTCAAGTGTTTCAGGTCTGTTATCACGCTGCGTGTCTTCTGAATGAAGCAAAAGAAAAGCTACGCTCGCTGTTTGCCAGCTTTTTTGATTGGCTAGTGTTTTGGGAAGACTATTTAGCTCCAGTCTCCCTTTTAAAAGCATTGATTTAGAAGGTGTTCCAGTGTTTTATTTCACTTGGGATGTAATTATCGTTCTGTCTGTTTAAAACTTCGCAGCATTCATTCATCCTTAGTAACCTGCTGGGCAGGGTTGCATTTTTCTTGTTTTTATTTTTAATCAGGATACTAGTCTGAAGTCAATCCATTAGAAAAAAATCACAGACAGAAATAAGGGCCAGTGTCTATCCGATGCGTTTGTTTGTTTGTTTTTGCGCACTAGCAGCCCATGACCTCATTTTCGCAGGGCTTCCACAGCGCTCTCAAGCCCTTATTATTGCTAGGTTACAAAAAACATCATCTGTCTTACGATCACTTTCACCTTCCTTTGTTGTGAACTCCGTTTACTTTAGAAGGGTTAGCTAAAATGTTGGAAAGAAATGGCGTTCATTTTAAACATTGATCACGGTAGCCCCTTATTATAGAGATATTAGCTCACCGGTGTTGATATCGTAAGTCACGTCACGCCTCCTTTCTGCTTCTGATTGATCTGTGAGAGAGGAGACCTTGACGTGCTCAGTGGTGTTCCAAAAGTTGAGCTATTTGCAACTGATAACGCTGCCGATGCTGAATTTCATAGGATTTGTATAGATAATAGACCGTGGCCGTAGTACCTGCATGAACAGGATTTAAAAACAAAACCGTTCTGTATATATCTTTTGGCCAAAAGTATGTGGACAGACACTTGACCATGACGGCAATATGTAGACCTATCACAGAATAATCTAGACTATGTGAAAAGTAAAAACGCTGAAGCTGCGATGGTGTCCGCATACTTTTGGCCGTATAGTGTATGAGGTGCCGGTATTTTTGTAGGATTCTTGGTGCGTTTTAAATCACACTCCGAGTTTAAATCTGAGAGAGAGTGTTTATCATCATTATACTTTCAAATATACAACGACATCCTAGTGACATGTTCCCACCAGCAATAAAAACAATGGAACACGTGTTATGGATGTGTCCGTGAAGCAGGATTAAATAAATGACCTAAAACTACTAATGTGCATGAACTCTAGGGAGCGATTTTGTCTAACAAGGATGCAGGAATCTACAGTCTGGGCTAGAAAGAAATCCGCCCCAGCCTTACTTCTGACTTCAGCCCATTTTTGTGTATTCTTCCGACAAGCAATGGTCATGTTCTCCGTGACAAAAAAGTCCGAGCGAAGTCCTTAATTCACAGCAAATAAGAGAACATGGATGCTAAAAATTGGCACGTACTTGTTATAAATAGATTTTTTTAATTGATGAAGAAAGCCCGGCTAACGTATTTCATACAGCCAGTTCTTCATCAGCCGTGGAGAGAACTGGTCTGACAAACAGCCTCGCAGACATGCTGCGCCTCCTTCTCCTGACTCATTTCTTTGTGCCTTTCACCGCCAAAGGCTTGAGATTTCACTTTCCGTCTCCTTTGCACTGCCATCTCGATCCTCTGGGCAGGGAAAACGGCGCTACAGAAGCTCCAGCGCACGGCTTTCTTGACACCGATTTGGCAGGAGGAGGGAAGTGAATTAAGCCGCCATTATAAATGCCATCTGTTCTATGAAGCAATCTGCTCCAGCGTACAGCGCCCATATTTTTTGCACTCCTAGGATTTCTGTTGTTACTGTGCAGGGTGACTGATTCGAGAACCCACGCATTCATTCTCTCTCTCTCTCTCTCTCTCTCTCTCGGTTTCAGTGGGCACATAGCACCGAGAATATCCAGCAGTCTGGCTCTCTGTGTATCATTTTGGGCCGTGGCAAATGCTTTGGTCTTGCTTATCGATACATCCAAAAATAAGCCGAGCCAAAGATACACCCACTTACATAACTTGCAATCGGATTTTTTTTTTTATAGGCTATTAGTGGCTTGGAAGACTTGACCTTGTTTAACCTCAAGTGTTTATTGATTGGGTTCTTTTTATTTTTGTGCTTGAAAGCAGTGCTTTGTTTCAGGTGGGTCTCATACTTCTCTTATGGACTTTCTCAGAAGACGTGTTTGTTCTCTTCTTTATTTTATTTTGTTAAAATAGCGGATTTCTTCAAACCCAGAATGTGAAGAATGAACGTGCGACTGTTCTTCGCTGCCCGCGTGATCAATATTACTACGAGAGTTTATTTCCTTTGAAAATAAATCTCTAAAGTGATATGAAAGCAGTCCGAGGCGGTTATTAAAGCAAAAAGAGTTGTAGTTGACGCAAGAGGCAAACAGCAGGATAATTTTTCGAATTGTTAAAATCATGCAGTATTTAACTTTTTTTAAAATTTTTTTTTTAATTTATTTATTTTTTTATTAAAACTAACTTTAAAAAAGTTAAAAAAAAAGGAGTAAAAAAAAATGTTTTCCACAACGTGGCTTTGAGGGTGTACACATTTCTGTGCATTTACTGTTTGTTCACTGATTAATATAATTATAATAATTCATTAGCTAGCTAAAGTTAGTGCAGCGGTTGGCCCACCTCCTGGCCAAACTCAAAATAGTTTATACTACACAGCCAAAAATTTACTTTTAGGTTTTCTTTTTTTCTCTCTTTTTTTTTTTTTTTAAGAATACTTGCATAAATAAAAGGATAAAATGGATTATAAGTCAATCATCGCAATGAATTATGGGTCTTTTTTTTTTTTTTTTTTTCTTTTTCTTTTCTTCTTCTTTCTTTTTCTTCCCTCTATGGAGATGATATATTTATTCTATTTTTATTTTATTTCTTTTTCTATTTCTTTTATTTACTATATATACTGCTCTGTAGATTTTTACCTACCTTACTATCCATATAGATTTTACTTGCCAAACTTGTTTGTTTGTTTGTTGGTTGCAGATAAGATAAACCTTCATTAGTCCTACAAGTGGGAAATTTGCATTGTAATGGCAGAAAGTGGACAGAAACAGAAATGGAATAAAAATATTATAAATTTAATTATAAAAAAATATTAAATAATATATATATATTTGTGTGTATGTATGTATGTTTATTAAATTATATTATAAAAAATAAATTGCTCCTGTAACACTGCAACTTCCCCCCAGGGATTAATAAAGATCTGTCTATCGTCAACAACTGTTGCATCTATTAATATTTTTCCCACCAACAAAGTCCTCTTCCGTCCCTAGTACATCTGCTCCCATGATGTTTTCTTAATATTTGTCTGCGTCATCCTGCAGTTTTACATCATCCTTCCTTAATGTCCTCCTGAAAAGGAAACCAGGGAAAGATTTGTGCTGTACTTTTCCCCCATGGTGTGCATTTCTTATTTTATTTTTTATTTTTTAAAAACTCCTTTTAATGCACACTCCCTGTCTCTCATTTCCCGCTGCTCTGGTTTGTGCGCTGCAGGACCTTGAATGCCCCCAACTGAACCATTCAGATATTGACTATCTGTGCTGTTGAGTGATGCTGCTGGAAATGAGTTTGTCCTGAACCACAGGGCTTTGGAATCTGGCTATTTTGACCTGGCGTACAGGAACATTCTGTTTTCTAATAGCAGGCCTAAAGCTTGGCCTAAAGCCTGGGCTTTTATTGTGTTGTATTTGACGTGCGTATTGCAGCAACCTCAGCTTGATGTTTTAACGAGCCTATGTGAGGGCGCTAATATATATGATAACTTATCGAGATGCATTTCTTCTTGTCTTTAAGTGACAGATAAAGTTCTGATTCAGTTATTCGGATTTCTGAGATGCTGCACATGCAGACATGGACATCCACTGAAGCACAGTCCTTGTCCGTTTGGGGTGGGCAAGTCATAGGTCAGTTGATTAGAAATCCGTGTCGAGTCGCCAGTCATAAGCTTTGCGTTCTGAATCAAGTTGTAAGCTTTGCAAGGAGAGTTGAGTCACTAATCACAAGCCTTGCACAAGGGTCAGACTTGTGGCTCGACTCCTGCTGCAGAATCGATTCATAACCATCATTGCCCAAGTTGAGTCGTAGGTCATAAGCTTCGCAAAGTGGAGTCACGAGTCTGTGTCGAGTCATGATTCATAACCTTTGTAATCGGAGTTGATTAGGAAGTCATAAGCTCTGCAGAGAGAGTCGTCCTGAATCGTAAGCAATCTGAGCGGAGTCGCTTATCGCGTGCTTCACAGTCGGAGTCGAGTCACGAGTCCGACGAAGAGTCAATTCATAACCTTTGTACTTGGAGTGAAGTCTGAAGCGTCGTAGTTAGTCACGATTTGCCAATTTGGGAGTCGTTAACTTTTGCACAGAGAGCCGAGTCATGACTTTGCAATCTGAGTCGAATCAATTACCGCAAGCTTCGCAGAGAGATTTCAATTACAAATCATTACTACAATCAAGTTTTGCAGGTTAAGTTGCCAGTAGCTTTGCGTTCAGCATCGAGTCACCAGTGGTCTAGACAGAAACTCAAGGTTTTAGTCGGGTCTGTGTTCGTGTTGTCTGTAATATAGTTTTATGATTACATGGCTGGAAAAATTCGTTTGTGAACGTCGTTACTTCAGAATGGTCACATTTTTGCGCATTTTCCGAATTTCTGTGATTTTCAAAAATATTTTTGGGGTTCAATAATATGATGGAGAAAAAACATTTCGGAACAACACTATAAGGTAAACGCATACGGCAGAACAAGCTGCACAACAATGCATCATTTGTTGGTCTTGTGTGTTTTACAGCAGTTTCACCTCGGAGTGTAAATCGGTTTGTGTATTTTTATTCAAATTGCTGCCATTTGAGAACTTGCTTCTTTTTTCCCTTCCCCTGTTTGGGTAAAGGCAGATCAGAATGTGGTGTACAGCGTTACAGGATGCGTTACAGGATGCGTTACAGGATGACCTGCATGTACGAAGTCCGTGTTGCTTGATTTTTCGATT
>JAQQZU010000007.1:21048502-21082965 GCA_030068025.1 Parauchenoglanis punctatus | reverse complement strand
TGCCCAGGGTGTACCCCGCCTCTCGCCCGAAGATGCTGGGATTGGCTCCAGCTTCCCCGCGATCCAGACGGATAAAGTGGTATAGATATTGGATGGATGAATTAAAACTACATATCGAATCTTTTTTATTTGGGGGGGGGGGTCTAATCAACAAACCTGGATTATTTATTATGGAGTTAATTTTGTTGCAAATGTAAAAAAAAAAAAAAAAAATCCACAAGCAAAATATCAAAATGTGGAAAAAAAAATGCAAATGTTACTGAGCACTGGGAAAATGAATTTTTTTTTTTAAATGGATGCTTTATGTATGTAAATATGTTGCTTTCTGGTGTGGGTTTTTTTTTTTTTTTATTTTTTTTTTATTTTGGCGGTGGGTCTTAGAAGTCGTTCACCTTGTATCTCTATTGGCCAAAGGATTTTAGAGTGGGAGGAGCTCTGAAAGTCACGCTGACATGGCAGGAAGAACAGAGCCGGGAAAGAAAAGCTGATGAAAGTACCCATAAAAATATAATGAGTAGCTAATGAATTTTGTAGATGCATTCTCGCATTGCTTGATCATACAAGCGTCTTCATTCCATCCGGTTTAGCAGCAGTTTGAAAAGATAAATAAAAAGATAATAAGTTGATGAGGCTGAAGCTGCCTTCTTATTCACTTGCTGCTTAATTGTGATCCCGTTATCTCTTCATTATGAAGACGTGTCAAATTAAATTAAAATGAAAATTGGTCGTCATGCTGCTGTAATTGCACATTTTTGTATGCATGTAATTGCAAATCAGCTGCCCAATAAAGATTTAAGGGGAATGCCTTCTAAGACAAGAATGTCCCTTGCTGAAAAATTCGCCAGAAAGTCAGAAACAAAATAAAAAAAAAAAACTGCACTGGAATATCCGTTAAAAAAAAAAGAAAGCAGAATGAGTGTGCGTATCTGAAGAAATCTTTTTGAAAAATACATGTTTTGAGTCTCTTTACTTGCATATGCAAAAAAAAAAAAAAAAAGATATTTTACTCGCATGGTTTTTTTTCATTTATTTGAAAGTTTTGGCATTAAATTAAATCCATAGTTGATTGTGGATTTAATTTAATCATGTATAATGATTATTTAGATTCTATATCTGTTATTTATTCTGTGTAATTTCTGTTTCCGAATAAAAAGCTAGAGAATAAAAATAAGTTGTAAAAAATGTGTGCAAGACTGCTGAAAAGTAGATACAGGAAGATATAAAACGAAACAAACCTGAGAATAACTGATTACATGGGGAAAAACAACTTAATGTATTTTTAATATTTGCTGGGATTAGATTTAATGCATCTTTTTTTTTTTTTCTTTTTTTTCTTTTTTTTTTACTTGCTCCTGGGTTATAATATTTGTTCTTTGGAGGAAAAAAAACAGGAATGTCTTGTGTTTATCTGGTTTACGAGACAGAAGGCACTGATGAACACTCGGGCCAAGTGCTAAGCCTGGAGAAGCAATGTCTTGCCAAGGGCTTATTGATTAGTTGTGTGCCAGGAGAGGTGTGTGTGTGTGTGAGTGGGAGTGTGCATGGATGGGTGATCTAAATGAGCTGGGCCTGCTGATGCTTTCATTCTGACTGAGTGACTGATCCATGAGAACAGCAATGCAGCTCTCTGACGCCTTTACGTGTGTTTGTGTGTATATATATGTTTGTGTGTGTGTGCGCGCAGGAAGAAGGCTGAGCGTAGTAAGAAGTTCTTCACCGATCTGCAGGCAAAGGAGCACATGCCCACCATGATCAACCCAAAACCCTGTGGCCACTTGTGTTGTTGTCCCATTAAAGGCTGTGAAGAGGTGAAGACTTGTGTGTGTGTGTGTGTGCGCGCGCGCACACACACACACACACACACACACTCTGGAATTCTTCAAAAAAAAATTCAAATCAAAGAAGAAAAAAATATTGGTTTATTGTAACACTTTGTATACATATAATACCCCTAACACGCTGTATACACACTAATGGCATTGTAACACACAGCACTGATGACACTACATAAACACCAATAGCATTGTACCACACTGCATACGCACCAACACACTGCATAAACATACACACTAATAACGCACTAATAACATTAATACAATGCATATACACTAATAACCTTAACACACTGCATATGTACACTACATAAACACTAATAGATTGTTACACACAGCGTACAGATTGTAACATACTGCATACACACCACCAATGACATGGACGCACTGTATAAACACCAATAGTGTTGTAACACAGCAAACACAAACGCACTACATAAACACTAAGCACTGGCACACGTTGCATACGCACTAACACATTGCATACACACTAACGCCATTGCAACGCACTGCATACGCACTAACGCACTGCATACGCACTAACGCACTTCATACGCACTGCATACGCACTAACGCACTTCATACGCACTGCATACGCACTAACGCCATTGCAACGCACTGCATACGCACTAACGCACTTCATACGCACTAACTCACTGCATACGCACTTCATACGCACTGCGTACGCACCAACGCCATTGCAACGCACTGCATACGCACTAACGCACTGCGTACGCACCAACGCCATTGCAACGCACTGGATACGCACTAACGCCATTGCAATGCACTGCATACGCACTAACGCGCTTCATACGCACTAACGCACTGCATACGCATTAACGCCATTTTAACGCACTGCATACGCACTAACGCCATTGCAACGCGCTGCATACGCACCAACGCGCTGCATACGCACTAACGCCATTGCAACGCGCTGCATACGCACCTACGCGCTGCATACGCACCAATGCCATTTCAACGCGCTGCATACACACTAACGCACTGCATACGCACTAACGCCATTGCAACGCGCTGCATACGCACCAACGCGCTGCATACGCACCAATGCCATTTCAACGCGCTGCATACACACTAACGCACTGCATACGCACTAACGCCATTGCAACACGCTGCATACACACTAACCACAATGTAAGACATTAGATACACTAATTGCTATGCAACAGACATAACGTACACGCTGCAAACACGTACGCTTAATAACTAATAGCCTTGTAACTGACTACAGACCCATGACATATGCACCAATAGCGTATTAAGAGTATAGTGTGCTCTGCAGTTTTGTAAAGGGTGTCTTGTGACGGTTTGATGCGTCTCTTACAGGAGGAAGCTGTGAGCTACTACACGAAGCTGGAAGCGAAACTGAAGGAGGACTACAGGAAAGAGAAGGAGAAAGTCAACACCAAACCTCTGGGCATGGCTTTCGTCACCTTCCAAAATGAGGCCATGACTGCAATGTGAGTGGCACTTGCATGAGTCCGGGTTGTATTTTCAGATGCCCACCAGTTGATTTTGATTGTTTTTTGACATCCAAGACCGATATGTGGATCACCACTGTGAATTTTCTCGCTCTCTCTCGTTCTCTCTCTCGCTCTCTCTCGTTGTAGAATCCTGAAAGACTTTAACGCATGTCAGTGTCAGGGCTGTATGTGTCATCAGGAGCCACGTTCATCTCAGTTCAGTGAGAGCCTTCACATCTATAACTGGAGTGTGACCTATGCTCCTGACCCCCAGAATGTGCGCTGGTGAGCCACTTCACACACTCTTGAGACACACTTCAGAAACACTCTCCAGTGTTTCAGAGGTGGTGTGAGGAGCACTAAGACTGATGTTATTGTCATACAAGATTGTACATGAAATAGACTATATTTTTTGTGAAATGAAATTTACTTTTCATCACTAACTTACTGTGTTTTACTTGCATGTTTGTGTGCCGTGGGTTTGCACATATGGGTAGGTTTTTTAAGCACCATGACATTAACAGCTATCACTGGAACCATCTGGTGGAGAAGCAGTCCTCTACCCTGTGCTGTGTTTTCTGAGCATTCTCTCGCTTTCTGTAGGGAGCATTTGTCTCTGGGAGGTGTTTCGTGGTGGATCCGGTGCTTAATCATTAACTGCATCCTCTTCCTGCTGCTCTTCTTCCTCACAACCCCGGCCATCATCATTTCCACCATGGACAAGTTTAACGTTACCAAACCAGTGGAGTATCTCAATGTAAGCCTCTACCTAACGTGTGTGTGTGTGTGTGTGTGTGTGTGTGTCAAAAATCATCTTAGCAATTCAGAGTATCCTGAATATGCAAATTTATTATAAAAATTATATTTTTACTATGACGTTATTATAAATCACATATAAGATTAGTCAGCCTGCTTTTAGATGCTTTTACATGTTTCACACTTTTTTCTTTTTTTTTTGAAGTTAGAAAATAACTAGTTTATAATAATCATGTATTTGGCTCCTGAGTAGCACAACAGAAAAGAGTTTGTGTTCTCTGGAGATTGCGTTCGAGTTGGCTGAGGGCTCAAAAACACTCTGTTCCATACCAATCACAAGTAACGCTAACCAATATGAGCTCAGGTATGTGGAAGTGGGGGGATAGCGCTTTCCTCAGGCGTGTTACGCCGCCCCCTGATGTATGAGCAGCAGTACGAAAAGATGCGTGGGGGGGGAGATCCCCCTAAAGACATATATTTGTTTAGTCATCTTATTATCGGGAATAAACTACTATATTCAGGATAAAATATCCTGTTATGGCAAATCAGGTCCAAATTTACGCGACGCACAAATCACCAGGAGTCAAACTTCAATGATAAATGTTTAATTGGTCTAGAGAAAGTCCAGTTACAGAAATCACACGGACAGGGTCCAGGAGAGATCAGTCGGACCTCTCCTATATGTTAGTCCCCTGTATTTATACCTTTCCAAAGTTACATATACATTTAACTCAGCCCCTGGGGCGTGACACGTCTCAAGTGTCGCTACGGAGGGGGCTAGGTACCTCTCCTTTTCACACCTCTTCCATGGCCGAATTATGGTTATGGTGTCTAATTTCACGATTTTACAGACGCAGCGGAGCTCCTGTGACATGCCATGCTCCTAATAAATTCAGGGCAATCACCCGTCAGCTGTTCCGGTGCTTTCCGCACCACTCCCAAACCAAGCCTTATCATCGCTGGCTATTTTAGGCATCAACTTTAAAGGTCGTGTTATCAAGCGTGGTTACCACATACTATGGGTCTGCAATTTCACCAGCTCTGCAAATGCATGAGTAAACAGATAGCCATTACGCTGATATCTGCACACACACACTGACACGCATACATTGGGCTGTCATAGGTGTCAACTGGCGCTTTTTAGGAGGGCAAAGGTCTAACCCTGCACCGTGCACGTCTGGTTTGTACCTCAAGACTTCACACCTCTGATCTATGCTTTCGGCCTTTGCCAAACAGCCAGCCCACATATAACCGCAGTAATACATGAGCAATGAAACAAACAAGAGTTCACACAAAGTTTAATACTGAGAATTCTTCCACATTGCCCCCTTATCGGCTTCCAAAGGCGATACTACTTTGCCTGTTGGTCATCTTCTGCATCTTGTGACTTTACGCCACGTAGAGACGCTTGTGGGGACCACAGGGAGAGGTTACTAGCACTTCACCTGCAGTCCTTGTCTTCTTTCTGAAGGCTCTCCCTGTATTAACATAGAAACAGAGGCACCACATACATCACAGACACGTATTGAGATAGGTTAAGGAGGAAAGCTAAGTAGTTTGGGCATCAAACATGTAAAAACGGTTAGAAGATATGAACGCATAAAGTGGATCATGGATAAACAAAGTCGCTGCGCCCATAGAGTAACATCAACAAATAAAGAGGGAGAAGACACCGTGTGGGGAAGCCAATGGATATGCCCGGAAATGGGGTTTAAGGTAAAAAAGCAAAACTCCAGCTACTCGTATGCTAACGGTGAGTACACCCTGGTCATCAATCAAGATGGTCAGCAACAAGGGACAGATCAAGTCCCCTTTGTATGCTGTAGTAGTAAACCAATTAGAATGTGTATTACATATGAGTGGAAGGGTACATCTAAAATTTTGAAGGTTCGTTTCCTCCTTAACCCCGTCCTACTACTTCCCCTACTATCCTTTATTTACCGATCTAATTCTAGACACACTCACCCTTACCCTCTGGGGAAGTTAAGTTAAACATTCCTATCTTCATGCAACATCTCTAGTGACTGAAACACGACACAATACACAATCAAAGGAAACGTATCACAGTCTCTAAAAACTTTATTAAAGTAAAAGGAAACTTATCGCTACCTGTTCCTAGTTATTCGTAATCATAGGATGATGCTTACGGTAGCTATTAAAACATCACCATCCTAGGCTGGGTTCTTAACATAGATTATACTTTGGTATAGTTGCAACCTTCAAGCTGTTACTGCGAGCTATAATCCTAAACACTTTTATTTATTAATTTTTTTATTTATTTATTTTTTTTTTACAATGAGCCCGATCTTGGGGCTCATGGCCCAAGAACGCTCCTGTTCTCTTTGGATCAGGGGCGATCTTGCTCAGCCTTGACCCGAGCTTAAATTTGGTTCCCTCCCTTTTTCCACTGGGTCTCCTCCTCAGCATTGACTTTACCCCCATTCCCTCAATTTAGTCTCCTCCCCCTTTTTAAATTTTTTTTATTTATTTATTTTTTTTAAATTGCCAATTTTCGCAGTAGTACCCTTCCTCTCATATGTAATAGACATTCTAATTGGTTTACTACTACTACTATGGGATAGCGCTTTCCTCAGGCATGTTACGCCGCCCCCATGCGTATGAGCAGCAGTACGAAAAGATGCGTCGGGGGGGATCCCCCTAAAAACATATATTTGTTTAGTCATCTTATAATCGGGAATAAACTATATTCAGGATATAATATCCACTTGCTAAGATGTCCTTTTTTTTTGCGACTTCTGTCACTCCGGTTTTAGTGCCCGGAGACATGGTGCCCAACATGTAGTCCCAATTCTGGATCATTAGAAAGTACTTAAAGTGCCCAAGTTTGACCGAACACCAGCTGTGATGTGAATTGTGCACTCAACTTGTCATAGATATCTGAACTGTTCTTAACTATAATTTTCCATTTAGAAATTCTTTAGATTTTGAGGAAACATTAGTGTATGCCCAGCAGGTAGCCCAAATTATTGTTCTTTAATTTGTGCTTTGATGAAACAGAATGGTAATTGCTTAAAAGCATGACTCTGCTTTGCTCAGCTTTCCTGTATAGTGAGTGTAGGCAGTATTGAAGAGCTGAGGCTGAAAGGATGACATGAGTGGGGGAAAGCTTGCTAAATATAGTTTTCATTTATATATATATTATAATATGTTTGTTGTATTTGTAGCTCACCTTACATAAAACCGCGGTTGGCAGGAAATCAGTAGAACAGGAGAGGTGGAGGTGGATGCCTTGGAATTAAAACAGTGACTCATCTTGAGAAGGGGTTTATCTGTTAACCACCAAACTTGTCTTTTTTTTTTTTTTTTCAGAATCCCATCATCACCCAGTTCTTCCCCACTCTCCTGCTGTGGGCTTTCTCTGCTCTCCTGCCCACCATCGTCTACTACTCGGCATTTTTCGAGGCCCACTGGACCCGGTATGCAGACTTCCACTTTTTACTAGTGATGGCAGAGGTGTTGATTAACTATCCGTTCCAAAAACTCTATAGTCTGATAAGATATTAATTCTGATATTCTAGTCACCATGTCACTGATATTCTAGTCACCACACGCGCTAAGCCCGTTGTCATGGCACGTACAGGTCACAGTTCTCAAAAATCATCTTGATTGTGAACGGCTCTGGCATGGAGAGGCTGTTTGTAGGTTTTTAGTTGGAGTCATGCCGCAGAGGATGGAGTTTAGAGGCCGGTGAGCTACATCCGTACTCGGCTCTGATGATGATTTTGCCAATCTCACATCATGTAGAGTTTGAATTACTGCAAGATTTAGGTCATATTTTCTCCAAAACCGAGCAACCTGAAACAGATGTCTGGGTTTTCTGACAGGAACTCAAACTCTGTATGATGCGAAAACTGGCAAATCTTCATCAAGATCATGTTGGTTTTGTTATACCAGTGACTGCTGTTATTGGGTTCTGCCCACTAAATAATCTATAATTGCCATTAAACCTGAATTTTTAATAAGATGATTGCTTGCACAATATGATTGTTAATTACTAACACAGTATTGACTTTGAACTACTTATCTCATAATTGTAATAATTAAATGAACATCTTTTTCAAATACATTTGCGCTGGAGATTTTAATTTATTGTGGCAATGGATGTTATTTATTTATTTGTTTAAGTTGGCTTTCTAGGGCAAAAAACTTCTCATTGCTTAATCTCCTTAATAACTTAACTTAATATTAAGCCTATTTCTTGACATGTACATTTTTAGACTAACTTTAATATAATTTTGCTTCTTTTTTCGAAAATATAGTAAGTGTGTTGTTGAAATTATTGTATAAAGTATTGTGTTTGAAATAAGCAAAACTTTCTCCTTAATAGGACAAAAAAATCCTCACTTGAAATTGAAAATGTTTACAAATAGGCTTAATGTTATTACATTTTTTTATATTGTAATCTTATCATGAGATATCGTTTAAATTTTATCGATTCCGTTTCAGTTTTAAAATGGTTAAAAAAAGAGGTCAAATGTTTAGAAACTTTGGACAATTTAAAACTTTAATTAAAGCATCTTGACTACATTATTGTGTTGAAGAGATTTTTTTTTTTATCTGCAAATGTAGACAAGCGAAATGAAAAATGAATTTATATGCAGCTATGGAAAAAATTTAGACCACCTTTGATAGTGACCATCTACATTTTAGTGTCTTTGACGTTTAAAGGTATAGCTAGGGAGTCGCAGGAACTTTTATTTTGAAATCCCATTGGCGCTGAAATCCCAAAAGCCACTGCTAGCTAGCCATGGTGAGCGACTCTCACGCTGTGTATATTTAATAGCTCGCAGATTTGTAGTCTTTGTTTATTAAAAAAAAAGTGTGTGTATTTTTTAAATAATATATTATTTCATGCTTAACATTGTCTTGTTCTGTGGTGAAAATAGTATTTTATAACTTCAGTGTAATTGTACGCTAAGAAATATAAGGAAATGCCTTTACTTTGAAGTAAAAAACAGTTACTTTAACAATGTCCATTTACTTTGATACTTCAGTAATTTTTAAATGTAACTAATTGCAATTTCTTTGAAGTAACAAATGTACATTTACTTTGAAGTAACAAATTACATTGTGTTACTTCAAAGTAATTGTAATTTGTACTTCAAAGTAAAATTAATTTGGAAGCAAGAAGGTACATTGACTGTGTAGAAAAAAAACATGCAACTACTCTGAAGTAAAAAGAATTGCTTTGAAATCACAAAATAAATTTAATTTGAGTTAGCAAAGTGTAATAGCTGTGAAGTAGCAAAGAACAATTAATTTGAAGTGATAGCATAAGTAATAAAATGCAATAACTTTAAAGTAAAGTAAAATTACCTTGAGGTAATGAAGCACAATTACTTTGTTATACAAGATGTACTTTTTATATATGTATAGATATAGATATAGATCACAAAAAATAAGTAAGAAAGTACATTGTAAGTGCAATTACTATGAAATACAAAACTAGTATGATTTCCTTTTAATCAACAATGCACATTTACTTTGAGGTAACGTATTATTTTTAGTTATTATTAATTATTAATTATTATTATTTGAAGTAATGTAAGGTTACTTTGCAATAAAAACATTGTTTGAGATAAAGTATCATTTACTTTGAAGTAAAAACTGTTGTGTAAAAAAAAAAAAAAAATCTCCAAAACAAAGTACAATTACTCTGAAGTAATAAAGTTCTGTTACTTTGAAGTAATAAACTATTATGTACATTTACTTTGAATGAACAAAGTACAATTACTTTGAAGTAACAAAGAACAACTTATTTGAAGTAATGTAAGGTTACTTTGAAAGAAAAACATTGTTTGCGATAAAGTATCATTTACTTTGAAGTAAAAACTTTGTTTATTTTTTTATTTTTTTTTACTACACAACAAAGTACAATTACTCTGAAGTAATAAAGTTCCGTTACTTTGAAGTAATAAACTAGTATGTACAATTACTTTGAAGTAACAAAGAACAAATTATTTGAAGTGAAAATGTATAGTTACTTTGAAGTAACAAAATGCACTTGGTTTGAGTTGAAATATAATTCACTTTTATTTTGAATTTTTTTTCTATTTTAACTTGAGTGAAAGTTTTGAAGCTGTGCATCATCTTTAACCCGATTTAATATTTAAATGCACTTTTACTTGACTAGACATTTCCACACACTTGAAGTGAGAAATTTAGTGCAGAAGATACTAAAAAAAAATGTCCGTTGTATGCTTGCGTGTTTTAGGTCGGGAGAAAACCGGACCACCATGCACAAATGCTACACGTTTCTCATCTTCATGGTCCTTTTGCTGCCATCTCTGGGCCTCAGCAGGTAAAGCTGTGTTTTTCTGTCTTTCTCTCGTCCTCAGAAAGCAGACACTCAAGATTAAAAGCTAATCACTGGGATCTGCGATTCCACTTGAATATGCAAATAGTAATGTTGTACTGCTCGAGTTAATCATCGGCTGATTATGGAAATCATGTTTGTGCTTCAGTGGTGGGGTTTGTAACTAAATAGTCAGTTTAAAGTGAGTGGTGCATGTTCATCCGATACGATTTCAATAATGCTGTCATTGATTGAATCCCACTTGATCAGTGACAGAATTATTTCCTTGCGTTCTTGTTAAATCAGACCGAGCTAATAGACCTGCGAACTGTGAAAAGTTTACCAGATGACTTCTTTGAGTCTCTGACTAAATCAAATCTTAACTTGCTTCAGCTTATGATCATTTGATTTTATATTGATTTTAACATGTTACGGTAATATAATACTGTTGCATTATTCTAGAATTTTTGTCAACCATCATGTGGTTTTCATCAATGTGTTAGATTCCAAGATGATTAATTTTGGCTTTACTGTCCCCAGTTTGGATGTGTTTTTCCGCTGGCTGTTCGACACACAGTTCCTAGCATTTGCTGCTGTCCGATTTGAGTAAGTACAATGATTTGTCAAACATTCGTATGTGCGAAAAGCTCATACTTGCTTTAAATCTTTCAGATACTTCTAAATAAAGACGTATTTGGTGTATGATGCATACAGCAGAATGCAAACGTTTGTAACGTAACTGTTTTCTTTAATTTATTAACCATTAACCAAGGAAAATTCCATGCTGTATACAATTTCTATTCAATTACATGATATAAAAGTGATTTCTGATTGGTCGGATGTTGTTGATTTTGATTTTCTGTGATCGCAACTCTGACAGAAGTACAGCTGCAAATCACAGGTTTATAATAAAGAGGCCAGCTCTCCCTTCCCAGAATCCCCTGTGCCAAATAATGAGTCGGCATTTTCAATGCCATTGATTTGCAAAAACAATCCGGTGACATCCTAGGCCTTAGATCTTAAAATATCGTCAATTTCAAGGATACAGTTTATATCAAGTATATACACTCCTGGGCGCAAAAAAAAAATGAGGCAAACCCAAAATTGCAAAACATTAAGCGTTTAATGGTTTCAACAAAAAAAAAATCACTGGGCAGAGAATTAACAAGACGTAAAAAAAAAAGCGCTCCTGAGACGTCGGCCTTGTTTTGCCGGTCGATGCTCGTTGCTGAAACTGTCGGGGGGGAAAAGCTGGAAACGGGGACGTTCTCTTATATAGTCTTCTGGTACGCAAAGAGAAAATCATGAAAAGATTGAACTGTTTAAATGATATAAACTAACTTGTCTGGGGGTTCAAAATGTTCCAAAATCTCTTCTGTTTGAAGACTTTAACATCGAGTGGAACAACATGGACTCTTCTTTCTGTAAAAAGCCGTCTGCAGGTTTACCCACAAGCCTTCAACATTTAAAGGAAGTCAAGGGAAAAGCCGTCCCACACCGATTTACTTTATCTATTTGTTTCATTCTTGCTAATTTTCCTGACCAATGATTTGCTGTTGAGACCATTAAAAGCTTAATGTTTTTGAAATATTAGGTTTGCCTCATTTTTTTTTCCCCCCAGGAGTGTATATTTAAAATTATTTTAACTGCTCTATGTCATTTCCACATGTAATGACCCGAACCAGATGAGGCGTATTTTTTTTCAAAGCATCCACATATGACGTGTGAGTGAAGAAAAAGTTTGTGATGGGTTTCAAATGGATCCCTAACAGTGAGTTTGTGAAGGTTTTGCTTTACAGAGAGCTAGCAGGTAGTGGTCATGTACTTTCAAAACAAAAACACCACTCTGGATTGTGGGAAGGGTGACCCTTGAATTCATTTTTTCTGATACGGTTTCTTTGCCATGGCACCAAATCATTCACTAACGTTGAAGCAGTGAGGTTTTCTGTGAGGAGAAGTTTATTTAACATTGATGGAAGGAGTCTCCAGTCTTGGTGTTTTGTAAAAGACCAAGGTAAAGCTGTAACTTTAGCCTTCAGTACAGAGGAGTTTTTCAGTCATGTGACAAGCTGCACTCATCTTTCTTTTCTTTTTGTCTTACTTCAAGAGGAAAAAAAGCAGAGACTGTTGAAGGAAAGACTGTTTATAGCTGCTATAACATGAGTGAGAACAGCAGCTTGTTTCCGTGGTGCACCACAACATTTAATGTAATGATAAATGGACTTGAAGGATGATTTGTCATTCTTTACTAAACCTTTGAAAAGTGCCAACTGCTGTGGTAAAGGACGAAAAAGTGTGACTCCACTTCATCACTCCACCCTGTTGTTTGATTATTTTCCTGTACCGGAGCACCCCAAAGTGTTCTCTTTTCACATTGTGTCCTACACTGTATATACCTTCTTGTATTCATTCTTTATCCATTCAGAATAATAAAATGGTAATAAATTAAATAATTTAAAAGAAATTCTTTTCAGATGTGCGTCAGAGCATTAATATTTCCCTGCCCTGTACTGCAGGTGCGTCTTCCTCCCAGATAACGGAGCGTTTTTCGTGAACTACGTGATAGCGTCTGCATTCATCGGGAACGCGATGGATCTTCTTCGCATTCCGGGTCTTCTTATGTACATGATCCGTCTGTGCCTGGCTCGATCTGCTGCTGAGAGACGAAACGTTAAACGGGTATAGTGTGTACACACACACACACACACACACTCTGACTGCAAATCTCTCTCTCTCTCGTATGTGTACTGGTGTGTGTATATAAGGTACATTTTCTGATGCCAGAACCATGGGGTTACAAACTTTTGCACACAACAGTTTATTCACATTTGAATAGATGGAGAGAGACTGAAAGATTGTCGTGTCTGTGCATGTGTGTGTGTTTGTGACCTTGCAGCACCAGGCCTATGAGTTTCAGTTCGGTGCAGCCTACGCCTGGATGATGTGCGTCTTCACCGTCGTCATGACGTACAGCATCACCTGCCCAATCATCGTACCCTTCGGTGAGTCTGCCCCGCCCCCAAACACTGCAGTCCATTCACAAAAAAAAACAAAAAACGAGTGAATCAGAGGAGGGAATAAAAGCGGTCCAGTAAGATGGATAAAATGGGAGAGAGATAAAGGAAAGACCTAGAGAATGGGGGTGTGGAGGGGGAGCGGGAAGGTACAGGAAGAGAGCCAAGATTCTGTAATGGAAGGGGAGGAGGACGAGAGAGAATGAAGAGGATTAATTCAGTGAAAAGGATGAGAATAAAAAGGAATACGAGAGTAAATAGCATGATGGAGGGAAAATTATGGCTGATGAAATGGTGCAGTGGCGAAGCTACAGGGTGACTTGGGGGGGGGGGGGGTTCTTCAAATGTGTGGGAGGGGTTTAATGGGCCAGGCCTCCAAATGGGTGGGCCCAGTGTCTGTGTGCCTCTGTAAACAGCTGGCGTTCATGAGTAACTGGCACATGAACACACCTCTTGAATGATAGCTGTTGTCACTTTCTGCACTCATTGAAGTTCTGCCCAACTGGTGACATTTGAGCTTTCTTTTTAAACCCACGCCCACCCTGTATTATTCAGGCCACACCCACAGGCTCACGCACTGTTCAGTTTCTGACTTCACCACTGATATGGTGGGAAATAAGGTGTTGACTGTATGAAGATTGTTGCATGTTTGGAGAACGCTTCCTGCTGGCAAGCTGCTTTGTGTGAATCGCAGCATCTGGCATGTATTTCTTTCTCTTTGTTTCTCTTTCTCTCTCTCTCTCTCTGTCTTTGTGTATCTCTCTCTTTCTGTGTCCGTCTCTCTCGGTCTCTGTGTGTCACTCTTTCTTTGTCTGACTCTCTCTCTCTCACCGTCTTTGTGTCTCCCTGTTTGTGCGGGAGAAAGAAGAAAATGTGTTGAATGAAATATTGTTGCATGTTTGGAGAACGCCCCCTGCTGGTGAACTGATGTATGTGTGAATATCAGCACCTGGAGTCATTCTCTCTCTGTGTGTGTGTGTGTGTGTGTGTGTGTGTGTGTGTGTGTGTGTGTGTGTGTGTGTGTGTGTGTGTGTGTGTGTGGTCAATATCCATTCACAGAAACCAGGAGGTTGAGACAGAAATGAATAGCTTTTTTTTTTTTTTATTTTTTCTTTCCTCCCGGTTGACCGTGCGAGTCTTTCTTTCCTAAAACCTGCGTGCTCGCACAAACACACACGCACCTCTCTTGTGAGCAGTATGACTCATCGGGTTGTTGAGGATTTAGCTCCGCATTAAAACAGGACGCAGCAGGTTGTACTGACACGTTTTATTGAAACCGGGATGACGGCGTGTTCTGCAGTCCTCACACCACTGCATGACGCCACCACTGGGCTGCTAATCACAAGTTCCACTGTACTGTAGAGTGCAAAAGTTAGCACACCTCTAATAGAAAAGGTGTTGAAATTTTGTCGTTTTTTTTTTAAATGAATTAGATTGTGCAGATGTTCCTTTTATTATCACAAGCAACAAAATAGTCAAAGTTTTTTAGGTCTGAATTTTATAATCTCTTCCTGTTCTGAATTTCTTTAAAACCTTGCACGTTCAGCCTTCAGCATCGTCCACATCTCTGAACAGCTTTCGGTACCCCTCACTTGTAATTTAAATTACTTTTTAAATTTAAAGTTAATGGGTCAAAAAAAAAAAAGTCTTTCCGGAAAGCCTGAACTCCACCGAGACACTGGAGACTTCCTCCATAAATGTCTCCTGACGTCACCATATTGACAAATGTAATGACTATACAATGCCTTGTGTTTAATTCCTGTGTTCTTATAAAAACAATAACATATTAGAATGAATGCACTTATATTAACCTGTGTTAATGTCCAGAATTGTCTAATGGTCGGTAATTCCTTGTGTGTGTGTGTGTGTGTGTGTGTTTGACTGAAGGCCTGATGTACATGCTGCTAAAGCATTTAGTGGATCGCTATAACATGTACTACGCTTACCTGCCCTCCAAACTCGACAAGAAGATCCATTCCGGGGCCGTCAATCAGGTGGTGGCCGCGCCCATCCTCTGTCTCTTCTGGCTGCTGTTCTTCTCCACTGTACGCACAGGTGAGGAGCTGTGTGTGTGTGTGTGTGTGTGTGTGTGTACGAATGTATATTAATAGGCCAGTACCCAAAATTTTGCTCTGGACAGGTTTTGTGACGCCGACGTCCATGTTCACGTTTGTGGTGCTCATCATCACCATCGTGGTTTGTCTGTCGCACGTCTGCTTCGGCCACTTCAAGTATCTCAGCGCTCACAACTACAAGGTACGAGTTGCGCCACTAAAGGTACGCCCTCGCTGGCCCTAGAGTAGAGCGGCTAGCGCTGCCGGAGTGCACATACTCACATCCCCAATGTCTCTCTCTCTTTTTCCGTTTTTTTTTTTTCTTCCTCTCTCTCTCTCTCGTTCTCAGATTGACACTAAGGACAGCGAGGTGGATGGGATGGAGAACGGACGTCCAGCACGCTCCTCACCCTCCAACAAATCTCCGGCAAGTCCCCTGCTCATTTATTTCAACTCGGTGATCTCTTTGCCTCAAAATGACCCATTTTTATATTGTACTAAAAATAATAATTAAGGCAAAACTATACTTGGATTTTAAATATAATTCATAGTTATATTGCTAAAATGTCATAAGTAATAACATGGTTAAATGGCACATGTATTCAGTAGTCAGTGCTGGGACGTGCCTGACTAATTATACTTTTTTTTAAACTTATTTTTGAACATTTTTAATCCTTACGTCATTGACACATTTGAAATACTCAGCGATTCTGACTGGCTTGAAGTCGTGGTTCCCAGCATTTTAATCCATAAATACCTAAATATTCATTTATCTTTTGGGGGGGTGTTCTGGTTTTTTACCATGACAATGCATTAAGCTCACTTGCTTTTCAAGTGGGGGAAAAAAACATGAAACACATGAAATATCTGTACAAATACAAACCATTATTAATGTTGTAATTGGATTTCATTAGATTTCATATGCATCCATAAGTTGAAACCGCTAACCCCGCCCTCAGCCTCAACAGGGTGTATTTGTGGTTTAGTTTAGATGAATTGAGTCGCATTATAGTTCTCAATGTGTGACCATGTTTAAAAACATGTTAAAATGATTAACTTGAGTACAATTAAGTGTGGACAGTTTTAATACATTCAGAGAAGTAAACAGTTGATCTGGAAATAAAATTTACAGTAAAAGAATTTTTGTGAGTAATAGTAGAGTTGCACGAAGTTCTAAAAAAGCTGATGATGGCTTGAAACTACTAAAGAGTTGATTAGCTAGCTAATAAACAGGCTAGAGTTGTGCCTCTTTTTGTGAACCAATTAACCTTTTTTTCCCCCACTTCCTGTCCTGCAGCAGCAGATGTACATTGCGCAGGTTCTGCAGGACCCAAACTGCGACGAGACGGGCGGAGGCAGCGGAGAGGACGACGGCCAGGGATCCTCGCAGGACGAGGAGATGATCAACGGAGGCAACAGCCTGAACGAGGCCGACTTCCAGTCCGGGGAAGACAGCCTCATCGCCAACGAGGTCCGCCACTAACGCCAGCACTGATGGGGGGAGAGAGAGCGAGGCGAGATGGCTGGCGTGAGGTGGGGACTGAAGGTGGACCAGAGATCCATGCTTAAGCTTTCCACATGTTCGTGTAAGCTGTGTGTCATCTCCATCATGAGCAAAGCTAAATGTGTAGGTTCCCGAGGAGTACGTCGCTTCAATGTTCACAACTCCTCCTGCCAAAAACACTGCAATCCAATCAAGCACCAACATCAAGCACAAACTGCACGCATCGAGCGTACGTTCACACACTCCATGCGTTATTCCTGAGGTCTGTTTTAGACTACATCCAAGTAGACCGTTTACACACTCGGAAATTGTGTTACAATAAACCGCTCATGCAAAAGTCAGTAAATTGTTTGATCGTCTCTATCGAGGAAAGTGTATTTATGATATTTTTTATTTATTGAATTCGAACTCTCCCTGAGGAGAAAGGAGGAAGCCTGTCGATGCAGCTGAATGGAAATCTACAACTAGCCACTGATCTCGTACAGTAACTAATGAATGGTTTCCAGACACAACCGCAACACCTGGGAACAGACAATCCACCTGTGAAGAAAACCAACGCAACAAAACTCCACTCATCTCCAGGAGAGAGGCCAGGTCTGTGGGATTCTTTCCGCAGTAACCGCTCTCTCTCATGAGGACTTGCTCTCTCGGTCATGACGCTCAACACTAAAAATGTCATCTCACTGCTAGTTAGAATTAGTTGCTCCCGAAGAGAGTTTGCTTGCTCCGTCTGTCTTTACCTAAGAGAACTGATTTAATACCATTCCAAAGCACATGTGCAATAGAGCAGAGCCCGGAGACAAGGTCGCAGTGCCAGCCTCCTCATTGTAAAACTCAAGTCCATAAGCTAAGTCCTCATCAATTGACATTTTTTATTATTATTATTATTATTATTATTATTATTATATAAGGTTCTATCTGGTAGAAGATGCCATCAAAGCAAGTAAAGATCTCAAAGGGGCCGGCGCACCCTTCCCAGAATCCAATGCGTTGTTTTTGTTTTTGATTGAGCGCTATCTGCTCGCGCTCTGTGCAGCGAAAGCCTCCGCGCATTCATTGTCCGTGATCCCTTGAAACCCATCGTGAATTTTTTTTTTTTTTTTTTTTTTCTCCACTCACATGTCCTATGTGGAAGCTTTGAATGAAACATCCCTTATCTTTTTTTCTTTCCTTCGTGGCTGCATGTGAGACATCCGAGGCCCGTTACATGCAGAACAACCACACAGATGTGGAATGGATATGGACAAAAGAATTAAAAAATATAGAACCCTTTACAAAATATCTTCAATTTCAGGTTACAGTTTAAGATCTGCCATCGGGAAATGGCGACTCGCTTGGCGCAGAGGATTCTGGGAAGTGTGAGCCGACCTCTCTTTTTTTTCTTTTTTTTTTTTTTAAATAGGAAATGATTCAACGAGGTTTTCCTATAACTGCACATCCCCAAGTGTAGCGATCTGCTTGTGGCAGGAGAGCGACCTCTAGTGGGTTGAAATTAGGAGAAAATGCATAAAATATTGTCCCATAACAATCTTTCATGCTAGCTGGGATGCTAGACGTTGTTCTGTCCCAGTTCCAAGTTCTGTTTATTTGGCACATCGCATGTAATAATCTTTAACGTAATCTTTATTTCTAATGTTCAACTCTAATTCTAATCTGGCGTTCGCTACGTAATGTTTCAGGATGTTTTACTAAAATGTTCTTTCTCTTCAATACCGAGGCTTCGAAACTGATCTCTTCTGTTAACAGATAAATAGGAGATGGATGTTGATTGGCCGCAGCTGCCTGTTGCGCATTCATTCTGGATGATGATTGGCTGGCAGATAGAACCTTAGAAAAGTTTATTTTATATATATATATATATGAGACACACAAATAAATAACACCACAGGAGAACTCCTTTTCGAGTTCATATTTCACCAAAATGCCAGATAGAACTTTAGAATGCTGAGTTCATGATGTGATTTTTTTTTTTTTTATTATTATTATTTTTTATTTATTTACTTTTTTCTTTTTCTCAATCTTGTACAAGGTTGGCATGTTTGTAAACTTGGATATAGAGCCAAAATATGTGAAAGTTCCTACAGAAGAAGAATGCACTGCGGGCTACACTGGCATCTTGATTTTTTTTTTTTTTTTTTTTTTTTTTTTTTTTTTTTTTTTAAGTGTTTTCACCTTAACTACCTTAATAGATGTTTTTGTATGCGCTTAAGAAGAAAAAACCTAAACAAAACAAAAAAAACCATACACTCAATCACATCGAGCTGTTCGGGTTATAATCCCAAAATAATCCCAAAATTTTCTCAATTGGTTAGTTTATTTTTATTATTATTTTTTAGTCCTCTCTTGGTATTCCTGCTCATCTGTTACATGCCCATGTGCCAAGTCTGAAATGGCTGTGAAGTGTTTAATCAAGTGAAGAATCCAGTCTCTTTTTTTTTTTTTCTTCTTCTTTTTTTGAGGTTTTTTTTCCCCCCCATAAATCTGAAAAATCGCAAACAAACTTGACACAAGAAAGTGGGATCGTACCACTGGTTTACATCCTCTTCCAATTCCCTTCTTACATTTTCAGAATTTGTTCAAGATGGTACACAAGTGAAATAGAGACTGGTGGTACCATTTTTGATTATTGGTCAACTTTTGACCTAGAGCTACTTTGTTCTCATATATTATAGGTACAATTTGAAAGAATTGGAAGAAATCTGACGTCGCATCTTAATAAATGTGGATGTCTCCACTTGTTCTGTTTTGTGAACGGAAGACCTGCGTAAAAGATAAATAAAACTCGTCTTTGGCACTGCAGATATACACGTAGGCTCTGCGACCTGGCAGTCGTCCGATAAATCGAAGATGGACAAACTCCATTTCTGTAATACAATGCAATGTTTGGTGAAGTGCATTATGGGAGTTTGCTTTCCTAAACATTTTAGAGAACCAAAAAACTGTCATAAACAAACAAAAAAACCAACCCTAAACCACATGTCGATGAAACTTCTAGTGCTGTCATTATTTTTGACTTCCTTTTATATGAACATTTTTAAAATGTATTTATTTTGAGGCGGTATTTGTTATTTTAGCTTAATATCTCATTATTTTGACTTAATTACCCCAAATAATGAGTTATCTCATTATTGCGACATCATTTAGAGTCCTAAGTGTTGATTTGCCGGAATTCCCATGCTCAGGATCATCATTTGAGATGTACGTCCAGCCCATTTGCTTGCTATCTGAGACGCAGTGCATGGTAGAAGAAATCTAAGCTGTTTTATTGATGAAATGAGACTTGGTGCGTATTGTGGGGTGTTAAATATTAAGTAGAAAGAATGAAATATTAGGTGAAAATAGCGAGTCACTATTCCAAAACAATTCGAATAATATTTGAACATATCTTGTCATTTTGACCAAGTCAAAATAACACTAATAATGTAGGAACTCGAAATAACAAGATCTTAATTCTCTTGAACTAAAATGTTAAAATGATGTTACTTTGACTTATTTCACTTTCATAAGTTAAGTTGAAATAATGAGATTATGTTTAAAAAAAATCTATCAAAGTCAAAATAATGAGTTGGAATAATGACATTAAATTGAAATAATAAGTTAACTCAAAATAAGATAATAGCAACATATCTCGAAAGTACAGATTAATATTCGATGGATTTAAGATGCTAAGACAAAAATGACTTAAAATGGAAGTAATAATAATCATATGTTGAAACTGACGTAATGAGATGTTATTTGGAGTTAACTTGTTACATCAAGTCATGAATTATTGAGTCAAAATAACAACATGGCACTTTTTCACGGATTTTTCAACTTGGCGGCTCATTTTGCACCGATTTCTTCGGCCCCGATATATCCTGGTTCTCACATTAATGAGCAGAGTCTCTGCTCTCTTCTCTTCTGATGTTCTAACATGCAATATCGTAAGCAGACCTGGATCTGGTAACTGGTACTGGTACTATCTCAGTGCAGTGACTTGAGGAACTTTTTTGAACAGTCTCAGGTGTTCTTTATTTTCTACACAATGTTTACATCTGTCTGTTTTCGTCTTGTTTTTTCTTTTTGTGCTATGCTGCTTAATATTTTGCGCCCCCGTCGTTTCCAGGCTCCTCACTGGTAGACGTAAAGGTAACCTATGAAAGCCGTAGCTACGCACGTGACCCGAGCCGTAACTATTTCGTCACCTGTAGATGTTGTGCAGCATTTTTTATTTATTTTCTTTCCCCCTGCTTTTCCTCCCCGCGCTGTCCGGATGCCGTAGCTACGTGCTGGAGATACTGAAGCAAATTTGTGTCCGTCTTTGAACACGTTTGGGAGCCGATGCAGCGTGTTTGTACAGGACTGTTCTTTGTAACGAACTCCGAGTTGAACTCGTGCGAAGGTCAGTTGGAGTTCGTGTCCTGGTTTGAAATCTTGGGTAAAGTCGTGATGGAGGGATTCTAAAAATAATAAAAAAAAGGCCTGAGGGTATTTTTGTAAACACTTGAAAATATCTAATACGGTTGAAGTATTTGATACCAGTTGCGTATTAAAGGGGATGTTGAGAACTAGCTGTGCTCTTGCTTTTTAATGTCACCACCTGATTTATTTTTTTCTTTCTTTCTTTTAAACCAGTATAACTAACTGTTTGAGTTACGAAGTAAATGTCTTTAATAATAATTTGGGCAGAAAACTATTGTCAGCTAGCCTTTAGTGAATCACTATGAATGAATGGATGTGAACTCTGTGTGTGTGTGTATACACTTCGGTTATGGCACCGTTATCATGATGGTGATCCAAAGCACATATGTACAGTTTGTACACGTCTTGATTAAATGGTGGGATCTTAATAGATTATGTATAAAGGGGGAACGTTGGCTTCATCGTTGCTAGTTTCTACCACTGATGTATTAATACAATTAAGCCAGCCATTAGTTTAATTTGAAGCTGTAGGATTTGTTTGACTGGGTGATATATTTATTTTTACACTTTTTTGGTCTGAATGTCGTCTCCCTGGTGAAGCATTTGTCACATTTAGTTCGTTGATCAATAAAACTTGCTATTCATTGTGAGTGTAGCTTCCCTGCTGTCCTGTCTGTTTTTATTTCTTTTAATCAGCAGAGGGCAGAGTAGCACCGTTTACGGACTTTATTTATTCCTCTTCAGTACCTGCTTTCTCCTGGTTAGGGTCGGCTACAATCAGAAATGACTGGGAGCAGTGGATAAATCCTGCTATACCATGACACTGTTGAATGCTTTTGGGTTCTTGTTAGGCAGCACCAGCAAACTCGCTCTTTCTCTCTCTCGCTCTCTCTCTTTCTTGCGCTCTCTCTCTCTCTTTCTTTCTCTCTTTCTCTCTTTTTCCCTCTCTCGCTCTCTCTCTTTCTTGTGCTCTCTCTCTCTCTCTTTCTTTCTCTCTTTTTCCCTCTCTCTCTCTCTCTCTCTTTCTTTCTTTCTCTTTTTCTCTCTCTTTCTTTTTTCTTTCTATCTCTCTCTTTTTCTTTCTTTCTTTTTTCTTTCTATCTCTCTTTCTTTCTCTCTCTCTCTTTTTTCTCTCTCTCTTTTCTTGCTCGCTCTCTCTCTCTCTCTTTCTTTCTTTATTTCTCTCGGTCTCTTTCTTTCTCTTATTTCTTTCTCTTTCTTTCTCTGTCTTTCTCTTTCTTTCTTTCTTTCTCTTTTTCTTTTTTCTTTTCTCTCTTTCTCTTTCTTTCTCTCGCTCTTTCTCTCGGGGTCTCTCTTTCACATTTTCTTTTTTTTCTTTCCTTCTCTCTCTCTCTCTCTCTCTCTTTCTCAAAAAAACCCCCAGCTTGTCATGTTCCTGGGAATCAGGAAAGCTTATGCTTCACTGTACCAGACGTCCCACTGGCAGATAATTCCTGAATGTACTGGATTACTCACACCTTCACCAATATTCAATAAACCTCTTCATACAGAAAACCTCACTACATCATCTGTCATCAATTTTCTTAGCACGCTATACCCGATATAGTTTATTCCTAATTCTATGCCATTTTATCTCTTTAGTTTACAGACTTTCCTGCTAAAGAACAGACAGCACGCCCCGACCTCAGCCTCATTAACATGTTTGATTGAACAGGACCATTACGCTGCTCCCGAACAGTAACGATACTAAGTGCTGGACTAAATTAAAAGACTGTGGTCTTTCCTCGGTGAAATGGGCGTATTTTTCTTGGGTTGTCACTTAGTCTGGGAAGTTAGTGTTTGTTTTGGGGTTTTTTTGACTGAGGCTATATTTATTATATTAAAAAAAGCCCAGACAGTCTCTGAAGACCACGACGCTCCTTGTAGCGGTGTTTATTTGGATCCTGGCTCATTTTTCCTGTAAAGTCATAGAGGTGTGGCTCAAAACAAACCATGACTGGAAGCCTTGATCATAACAGCATTTAATGAAAATGAGTCAAGATGAGAACTAGTGTTTTATTTGAAAAGGTTTGGTTTTTTTTTTTAGTAACACAAAGTGGAAGCAGAAAGAAAAGAGAGTGTCATCCTTTAGGACAGAAGAAGAAGAATTTTTCACTAAAACTTTTACACCCCTTGGAGCAAAACTTAAACCAGCATGCTTTTGATATAAACCTAGATTTGTTTTGTCACATCTACATTACAATACGGTCACTATGTTTACATGCACAAAATATTCTAGTTTTTGCTCTTATTCCAACAAAAGACAATATTCCTATTAAGCTGTTATTAAGCCAATGAATATTCCACTAATATTCCTGTTTACAGTTGTGCTCATAAGTTTACATACCCTGGCAGAATTTGATTTCTTAACCATTTTTCAGAGAATATGAAATAACACAAATACTTTTCTTTCACTCATGGTTAGTGGTTGGCTGAAGCCATTTATTGTCAAACAACTGTTTACTTTTTTTACATCAAACTCGCAATACAAACTACTGAAATGACCCTGATCAAAAGTTTACATACCCCAGTTCTTAATACTGTGTATTGCCCCCTTTAACATCAATGACAGCTTGAAGTCTTTTGTGGTAGTTGTGGATCAGGCTCTTTATCTTCTCGGATGGTAAAGCTGCCCATTCTTCCTGGCAAAAAGCCTCCAGTTCCTGTAAATCCTTGGGCTGTTTTGCATGAACTGAACGTTTGAGGTCTCCCCAGAGTGGCTCAATGATATTGAGGTCAGGAGACCGAGATGGCCACTCCAGAACCTTCACTTTATTTTGCTGTAGCCAATGACCGGTTGACTTGGCCTTGTGTTTTGGATCATTGTCATGTTGGAATGTCCAAGTACGCCCCATGCGCAGCTTCCGGGCTGAGTGCAAATTTTTCCTCCAGTATTTTTTGATAACTTAATGCATTCATCTTGCCATCATTCTGACCAACTTTCCTGTGCCTTTGTAGCTCGCACCTCCCCAAAACATCAGCGATCCACCACCGTGTTTCACAGTAGGAATGGTGTACCTTTCATCATAGGCCTTGTTGACTCTTCAAATGTAGTGTTTATAGTTGTGGCCAAAAAAATTCAATTTTAGTCTCATCACTCCAAATTACTTTGTGCCAGAAGGTTTGAGGCTTGTCTCTGTGCTGTTTGGCATATTGTAAGCAGGATACTTTGTGGCATTTGTGTAGTAATGGCTTTCTTCTGGCATCTCGACCATGCAGCCCATCTTTCTTCAAGTGCCTCCTTATTGTGCATCTTGAAACAGCCACACCACATTGTTTCAGAGAGTCTTGTAGTTATTTGTGGGTTTTCCTTTCCCAACAATTCCCAACATTCCGAACAATTTTCCTGGCAGTTGTGGCTGAAATCGTAGTTGGTCTACCTGACCGTGGTTTGGTTTCAACAGATCCCCTAATTTTCCACTTCTTAATTAGAGTTTGAACACTGCTGATTGGCATTCTCAATTCCTTTGATATTTTCTTATATCCCTTTCCTGTTTTATAGAGTTCAACTCCCTTTGCCTGCAGATCCTTTGACAATTCCTTTGCTTTCCCCATGACTTAGAATCCAAAAAATGTCCGTGCAGCAATTGGATGAAAGATGCAAGGGTCTGTCAGGAGTCCAGAAACTCCTTGACCTTTCATACCCACCCACTAATTACCAGCAAACAGATCACAGGTGAAGATGGTTACCTTTAATAGCCATTCACACCCGTTTGTGTCAAGTTGTGTACATGTCATCAGGCCAAATCACCAGGGTATGTAAACTTTTGATCAGGGTCATTTGGGTAGTTTGTGTTGTGATAATGATGTAAAAAGAGTAAACACAGTTGTTTGACAATAAATGGCTTCAGCCAACCACTAACCATGAGTGAAAGAAAAGTTTTTGTGTTCTCATTCACATTCTCTGAAACATGGTTAAGAAATCATAAATTCTGCCAGAGTTTGTAAACTTATGAGCACAACTGTACATGCAGCTGCGTGTACTAACTGTTGTCTAATTGGTTTGTGTACAAAGCCAGGAGCTGACCGAATATTCAGAATGCGCTGTATTCCAAAGAATGCTCCTAAAAACAGAACAATATCAGCATGTCCTACAATTGGAAAATGCTAAATTCGGAATTTCCATATGGAATATGCTGTTTACGTGACCCATATCAAATTTTGAATATTGTCATATTAAAAATAATAGTGGAATATTGGAACACTGTGCATGTGAACATACTGAATTTCTTTACATATTCCAGCTTGAGAGGAAGTCGGGGTCAAAGCACAGAGTCAGCCATGACACCGGGACTGGCAGTCGTAGCTTGGCAGTACTGGGGCTTGAACCCGCAACCTTCTGATCCGTAACCCAGAGCCAAAGAAAGTAAATGTTCAGTATCTCGAATACTTGATATTCAAGAGGGCAGCGGTAGCTCCGTAGGTGGATCATTTCCTGTATATGAATATGTAAACTCTTAATATATTGCATATTATTGTTAAAAAGAAAGAGGTAGAGTTCACAAAAGAAATGTGCAAATGCTATTATTGTAAAAAAAAAAAAAAAAAAAAAGTCCCATCATGTAGGACCGTGTCACCGAGATTCAAGGTGTCCGATCGCTCAGCCATTACACACATCACTTCATGCAAGACTGCATTCTCTGATCCCGAAATCATCCTTAAGCTGATCAGATTTTATTAAATGATCAGACACAATAAAAAAAATTATTAACGAACTACTCTGATTTAGGATCGATGTCTTTAAACATCCCCTGAGATGAAATGTTGACCTCAAATGACTCCTCGGAACAGGAAGGAGAAGGATGCGCCGAAGGCGAGGCCGAGGGCCAGGAAGAAGGTCATTATGGCTCCGGCCGTCTCTGCCTCGTGGGCATCCACTAGCCTGAAGACAGAAGAGAAAGATAACATGAATATAATATTTCAGCTTCCTCAATGCTGGATATATGCATACTATAGTTTGTGCTTGTTAAAAAGAGAATTCCAAAACAAGGGGCATTAATATGGAGCCGGTCCATATTTGCTGCTATAACAGCCTTCAGTCTTTTGGGTAAAGGCGTTCCACTAGGTTGTGGAAAGTTTGTGCCCATTGAGCCACAAGAGCATCAGTAAGCTTGGGTGAGGAGGCTTGTGCAGGACACCTGAGTTCTTCAACTCTGACTTTGGCAGACTATGTCTTCATGGAGCTCGCTTTGTGCACAGGGGCATTACATGTAGAAATATTACAGTTTCCCTTGACAATGACATCGTGTACAATTGTGTGCTTCCAACAGTTTGAGGAAGAAGCACATATGGGTGTAATGGTCAGTCAGGTGTTCACAAACGTTTGGCTATATAGTGTAGAAGCAGAGATTTGGACTCACTTGGTGTAAAAACAAAAGCAAAGGGTGGCCAGGTAGCCGTTGGAGAAAGCAAAGAGGATAATGAAGACTATGAACAAGGCGTCGTGCGAGAAGTAGACAGGCATGCTGTTGCGGGGCTGGACGTTACACAGCATGAAGAGAGGCACGAAGATCATACGTAATAACAGCAGCGCTGGTAACAGCTTGCTTTCCTTCCTTGGCTGAAAGAAAAGTGAGCAGATCTTCAATATTATCTTCAATATCCTCGAATTCACAAAAATGTCTGTTTTCTGTTAAGTTAACTTTAAATATTTACAGAGAAAAGAACTATTATGAAAAAGTCTTCCACCTGTTGGGCTGAACTGACTCCATTAGCAGGAAGAATGGGCAAAATAATCTTCATGAGCGCGTTAAAGGCAGGGTAAGTGATTTTGGAGAAATTGGCAAGCGAAAGCTAGATTTTGAAAGTAAGTATCCAAGTCAAAAATCCCAACGCCTCCCTAAAAACACATGAACGCGCTCCGCCTGACCCCTGCTGGAGGACGAGTCCATGAGAGAGAGACAGTGCTGGAGAGAGGAGTGCAGCACATCACTGTCATTATCAAAAACCTCAAGTCTCATTCACATGTAAGAAAACACGTAACATAATCCTAATGAATGTAAACAACGAACATGAGTACTGATGGTGCTCACAGTTGTCAATTAGCTCGCTAGCTTTAGCAATATGTCTGCAAGATGTCTGCCCAGCCTTGTGGAAGACTCCACATTCAGACCGAATGAGACTATTAGACTGGCTTTTTACAGCCCTGCAACTGCCACGGATGACATTTTCTTCTCTTTATTGCCTGAGCATTTGATTTATTCATTCATTAGGATGTAAATAAAAATGCTTTTAAAAATACCTACCCTGCCTTTAAATGAGAGAAATTACATTCCACAGCATTATAACTGTGTTCAAGACCGAGAACATGACAAGCTGCACCTTTTTTTTCTTTTTTTTTTTCTTTTTTTAACCCTTGACTGTGCTTCTCACTTGCATCACACCAACTCACGATTGATTATTTCTCTGTAACCGCACACCTCCAAGTGTTTTCTTTCATATTTATGCGAAATCCGTATTTGCTACCATCTGCGTTCTGTAATGCTCTTATATTAAGGCCTCTCCAAAGGGAAACATGTTAGAAGATGCTATATGCATCAAGTGTTTCCTAAAGAAGGTGGATTAATAATTCTTGGCACCCTTGCAACATGAAGCCTCTCCAGGAGAGAACTGCTCTCTTCATACAATGTCTTACAAGATTAAAGACACTTTTAGATGATCTTGGACTTACCTCCAGTCATCTCCGTGTTTGTGTGGAAACCTGGATGCTTTTTGGATTTATTTTTTTATCATGCCTGAATCCTTATATATGGCCAAAACGGGGCTTCCTTGAAAGTGAGAGCAATTTCCTAAAAAATACTACTATTCTTATGAGATTTTTTTATTTTTGTTTGAGGAAAGGTAAGTTTCTCCAGTTGTTTCACCTTGAATCATTGTGTGTAATGATTATTTTAAATATTTTTTTCTATTAAATTAAAAGATGCCAATAATTCTAGTGTTGACTATGTGAATATAAGAAGAATTGAAATTTAAACCAAAAATCTTTATAGGTTACTATTAACCATGTGTCATTAACAAAAAATTTCACCAGAGCATATTTTTGCAAAAATTACTGTGCGTGCGTGTGTGTGTGTGCGTACGTGTATAGCTTACCCACAAGAACACAGCAGTCAGGCTCCTTCCCAACCAGTCAAACAGGTTAAAGAGCAGGAAACAGGACACAGGAATGAAGTATTTCTCTGATGAGAGAACCATAAATATCAAATGCAGTTTATAATATTAAGGCTTTTATACTGAAATTCTGAAATGGAAAAAAAACCTGGTGCTGTATTACAGAAACCTCCTAGTAACCATGACAACTACAGTTAGGATTTTGTTTCCCAAGTTCTCATTTGAACTCCAGATAAAAAATAAGATTACCGAAGCACACTAAATTGACCGTATGACTCCAACGCCGGCTTAATTTTAAGTTACTACTCTGAAGTTATTCTTTTTCTTAGAACAGTGTGTCTTGAAGTGTTTTATTTCTCTTATACCACAGCAATTTTCCAAATTCTTACACTTTTTTATTTATTAAAGATGCACAATGTAGGATTTAGGGGGATCTATTAGCAGAAATGGAATATAGTATTCATAAGACTGTCATTAGTGTATGATTTTCCTGTAACTACAAATCATAGTGTTTTCATAAGCTTAGAATGAGCTCTTTATATCTATAGCTACATCATAAATGTGTAAATGAAAGATTGGGGAATAGGGATGGCTGCTGGACGTTTATGAACAGATAACAGATATGAACAGATGTGTGTGTGTAAGTGAGTGTGAGCAATATTGTAACATAACTGTTTGTCCAGGTTATTTTTATGGAAATTTCACACACAAACACACACACACACATACACGCACATTTCATCTTACCCCAAAGTCCTCCATTAGCAATGGTGGATTTGACGTCTGCGGTGACAGCAGGAAAAACGCCGATGGTGATGGTGAAGACAAAGCACAAAGACAGAGCCATCACCCAGATCTACAGAGGAAGACCGAGAGCAATAATGAGGAAGAAGAATCACTCACTCAAACGGTAACACAAGTTTATTTTATGAAATACTAAAGTGTATATAATACAGCAAGTAGTTCCAGTTAACTAATCTGATTAGTCAAACAGTGCTCTAAGAGTGCTTCTACTTAGTATAACCCAGGATCAGGTTTATTTACAGCTATTAAACCTGTAACTTGTTACACATACCAATGTTTCAGTGCAATAAAAAGCTGCATATGATTTATGAGCACTTTACCTTTTTGAAGATGCTCAAAAGTGAGGAATTTTGCCGAACCTCTTCACTCGTGCCCATCCTGTTTCCACCGTTGTCCCCTAAAGCAGGTTCAGAACATTCCATATCAGACTCGACTGTTATGTTTCCGAACGATTTTTTCTCCTTTTCTAGTGCTGAATCATTCTGGATTTTCTCCTGATAGTATCGGTAAAACTCCTTTAGAAAGAAGGAAGGCGCGTGGCGTTAATTTCCCGGTCTTGACGTCATAAAATAGTCCTGATGGCAGAATACACATTTACGCTCACCAGTCGTAGGAGGATTGCGTAGGACAGAATGGCGAGGATGATGACGACGGAGGCTGTGATGAAGTAGCCGAAAGCGCAGTCCATTAAATCTGAACCAGCTGTGGAAGGAAAAGTCAGACATCGTGTGAGGGGAAATGTGAGAAAATCCTGTTTTGCTGGATTTTATTTGCACTTATGTAGTCAGTTTTACTTGCGATGGCGCAGATCATAGCAAGCGCAGCGAAGATTCCAGCCAGACCCTGACCGCTCATGACGGGTGTCGTGTAGCCCTGAGGCAACACACCAGCCATGCCAAAGAGACTGCCCTGTAGTATAGCTGAAAATACTACCAAAGGAGCCAACACACACGCACACAAACTGACTATATGCATTAACTTAGGCTAATGCCTGGATATTTTTTTAGTGTGTTGTGTTAGTGTCATCCTATGTATCAACTAGGTGTGTGTGTGTGTGTGTGTGTGGACTCACCATTTATAATGACTATCTTTATCATAGTAATCACAAAGAAGGACATAGAATTAATAGGCACTTTAACCAAGACGGTAGTCACACAAAACACCACCAAGATGGACACCAGACTACCCAGAATCCTTAACTTCTGAGGAATTCTGTTAAAATAGTAAAGCTGAGGTTAGGGGACATGCTGCAATAGACTGGTCACTTTATTAGGAACAACTATAAACCTGCTCATTCATGTAATTATACAGTTAGACAGTCATGTGGCCTCAAAAGCACTTTTTTTCAAAAATTAACTCTATTTGGCCGTTTGTGTGCGAAACAAAACAAAAATATCAACCAAGATAAAGTCATGGGTGGATCATTATAAATTAAGGCAAAATCAACAGAAAATGTATCTGATCTTTTTAAAAAAAACATGTTAAACATGAATTATTTTTCATTGAGAAGTGAAATGGATTTAATTAGGATTATAATGTCATGAGGTGATTGATAAATATTCACCCCATCACGATGAATCTGCAATATGTGATATTCATTGGATGGAGTCAACAATTGCGTGCAATTAAAGTGTCATGTGATCTCAGTATAAATTCACCTGTTCTGAGAAGAACCTAGACTTTGTTAGAGATCACATTTAAACCAACAGCATCATAAAGAGACCAAGGAGCTCTCAAAGGCAAGTCTAGGACAAAATTCGGTTCAATTGTAAACATTAAAAAGTGATTTTAAAAAAGAAAAAAAAATCACAATCCATAAATATATGCATACTGAATAAAATGTTGCATCCACAAATCTCTACTTGTTTTGATGCTGTGCTGTAAGAGGAATAAAACACTTCAGGACATGCTGTTATAGGAAAATCAAATTCTGGTGGTAATAATAACTTCACATCATCCCATCTTTGATTACGTTCCTATAATAGCACAAGTGTTTAAATTATTAGCTATAATGCTGACCAAATACATGCAATGGGCATGCATGTTATTGGAAAGTTTATATCACATGCAGAAAGGGAGACTTTTAAAACTGATATCATCATTAAAATCTTAATATACACTATTTGGCCATTTTTGGTTACTTGTGATATTGAAGGAACATGAAACCGAATTCATTAAATGATTTATCACTATAACTATCAAAATATGAATTTTGTCTTCATTTTGCTCCAAATGTTAATCAACCATCATCCATATCGTCCATCCTAGAGTCATTTATGTAAGGATTTTGTTCTTGATGAGAATAAAAATAAAATCTATCCATCTCAACGTTACCTCTGGTGTAGGATGGAGTTGAGGCAGGTGAAGATCAACAGCGGGATCATGAAACAGAACGTCATTGAGTTGTTGAATTTGGCTTGAAGAGCATTTTCACTCTCTGTTACGGTCAGGTTGACCGGAGTGGGGTCGGCTAGACGGAGTTTGAAGTACTGTAGGTATAAATGGAGAGAAGAACTTAAGCCTTTCTCACAGTACAGCATTTTGTAACACCGGCAGAATGGAAATAGACTTGTCAGATCTTTTATCGCTACAAGTCTGTTATATGATTAGTCAAGACGCTATTGGGTTTCTGTGTACAGAGCCTTGTGACTGTGCGTTTAGCTGCAGGTGAGCGGAGTTACCCAAAACGCAACTGCAAATTCTTAAAGCCCTGAGTGTCTTTCATATGAGCCATTAATCGTTAGTGTGGAGTGTGACATCACAAATACATTTAATGCTAAACACGGATACCCCCAAAGATACCAGGGCCTCTCGCCCAGCCCCCACCTCTCGCCCGAAGTCAGCTGGGATTGGCTCCAGCGTCCCCACGACCCAGATGGATAAAGCGGTATAGATAATGGATGGATGGATGGAATTACACAAAGCTTTGGGAAGCAGCTTTATACCACTACGCCCTAATGTGGAGCACTTTAATGCTCAATATCCCTCAGGCATTAATGGGTTTTAAGACCAGTTAAAACATTAACATTTTAATCACTAATGGCCGCTTTTTTCTTTCATTTTTATTTTTCCTATCTTTCCTATTTTTATCCTCCTTATATTCTCATTATTTTTTTTTTTTTTACACTTGCATAGTATTTCAAGCTGCATTATTTTGTAAGAAATTCTGTTTTTGAAAACTAATGGTTTCATGGTAACTCATTGCATAGAAAACGTTCGCTAAAGCAACCTGATTGAAACTTGTTGGTGCATTACAGGTGCATTCAGGCTTATGTAGCAGTTGCAGCATTTCTAATGAAAACATTTCAAACCCTGTCCAAGATCAAATAAATTCAAATAATAATAATAAAAATGTTTACGCGGTACCAAAGTGGCGGTCATGAAGAAATTCCATGGTAGTAAACTCCCAAATCCAAGCATGAACAGAATCAACCACACAGCTTTGAATCTGAATGAAAAGAGGAAAAAATTAAACAAGCACTTATTACCGTGTATTAATGTATAATGTGAATAATCCAGGTTCACTAATAAATCATAAAGCAGCTTATAACAGAGCTGACAGCAAAACGCAATGTTACTAACTTGTCTCTGGGCTCCTCTTTGGCCATTTTTGTGGAGACGTCTTTAGCTCTTTAGATTTGAAAAGGAACCATAGTTAGTCATTTTATAACATTAATATACATATTTTATATTTATGAATTAGTGGTACATTTACGTGTGCAAGTAAATCTTACTTAATGTCATGAAATGTTGGAAAGTGCTCCTGGTTCATGATGAAAACAAACTGCTTTTTTGTGTTCTGTTGATTTAATTCAGACATTTAAGAGCCATAAAGGGAACACCAGTAATAAACCAAGGCACAGTGCTTAAAATAAGATAAGAAAATGAATATTTAAGTGTTTTGAGTTTACTTTATTTAATGCCCTGTGTCCACATTTATATACAGTGAATTTACAGCTGTTTTTAGGGAATTAAGTGGGAAAGCACCTCCAAATGACATTTGACATAAATATTCCACCCCTTATTAATTTGATTTCTGATTTCTCTTGTTCTCTGTTTATCAGAATCAATGAAGAATATCTTAAAAAAAAAAAAAAGAAAAGAAAAGAAAGAAATTCCAAGTGAAAACAAATATGTACTTTTTATTTTTTTTTAGCTTTTTTAAACTAGTTTTTTTCCAGATTTTTTTTTTCTTCAAAACTGTATAAAAGTCATAAAACTATGTGTTTTCTATGATGTCAAGTATATTGCTATATTTTTTCAGCAATTCAAATTGTTCGATCATGTTATTTCCTATAATTTTAGTCATAGACATTAAATATTTTCAACTGGAATGTTAAGATATTTTAGAACATTGTTTTTTTTTTGTCTTTTTTTAACTCCTGATATTCCTAAACACAGACAATATGTCAAAAATATAAATTACTTCTAAATTTAAGTAATAAGAAATGTAAAGAATCTGAATATGCTTTAAAATAATTTGTGTGAAAAGGATAAATAGGAAAATAATGAAAAAAGTAATAATTAAATGATACCAAACACATGCATTGACAACAAAGTCAGATAAATAAGAATGAGATACTCACAAACCACTAATCAGACACTTGAATGCTTCCTCGTACACTTGTTAGTCTTTAATGGGTCTCAACTTATACACCCTCACACCAGCTTTTATTCACTAAAGCCACGCCCAGCTCCTCCCTCTCTCTCTCTCTCTCTATCTCTCTCTCTCTCTCTCGTATATCGTATAAATATTTGTGATATTTCTAAATCCTACCAAAATTGACCACAACCAACAAAGTTACCAGGGAAACACCATGAACAAACTTCTAAATTCACTATGAAAGAACTATGCAAAAAAATGAAATGATACTCTATAATCCAGGGGCGTCAGAAGCATTTTGAATGTGGGGGGGACACACTGGCGGGGGGCCCAAAAATTTTTTAATGAAGTAGATGCATTTCCGCATTCCTAAGATAATGAAATGAATGTGACACAATTTATCACCAAAATTGGGAGAAAAATATTTTCTGAGCTGGGAAAGAATATTTTTGTATCAGACAGGGCAGGATGTTTGAATTTGATTTCATACTGATTTTAACAGCTTTAATACTTTTTGTGACTAGGTTATGAGATGTATTTACTTATTTATGAAAATGTATTTATTTGCTCCCTGTTGGAGACGCCTGC
>JAQQZU010000007.1:21008553-21029166 GCA_030068025.1 Parauchenoglanis punctatus | reverse complement strand
ACAGGGCCGACACAGACAAACAGCCACACATGCTCGCATTCACACCTATGGGCAATTTAGAGTAGCCAGTTGACTTAATCGGCATGTCTTTGAGGTGTGGGAGGAAACCGGAGCACCCGGAGGAAACCCACGCATGCACGGGGAGAACATGCAAACTCCAGGACCATTAATTACTGGTTTCACGCAAGCAGCTCAAATATTTTTGATTTTGCCCAACGCTATTGCCTATACTAATAGAGGAGAACACAGAAGCTATAACTAAAAAAGGGATGTTTTGTTCCTTTAACCGCAGAATGCTTTGAGGCTTTTGGAACAATACAAACCTTCTGTGTGTCTGGAGAGAGGAACTCGATCAGCGGGGGCCTTTCAGGGGCTGTGTATCCACGTGTAGCCATAATTTTCCTCAAAACTCCCAGCATCCAGTTACAGCCTGGAACAAAAGCAGAGCTCAGATATTACTCTGATGGAGGCCGGTCTTTTCCTTTATTATGTGTTAATGAAAAGTAAACAGTGATTAATCAGCAGTGTTGACAGAAGGACACACACTTGCACGCCACTCTGAGTGTTTCAACATCACAAAAACCTGGGGAATTTAGTATTTATAACGCTGCCTCATACTGGACTTATGAACTCTAAACTGAAGATCTGGACTTGTTATGTAATGTGTAAATTGATCCGTATTGTCCCACGTTTGCTTATATTCCAGTTGAATATGAATACCTTTATTGTCATTGTATATGTACAACAAGATTCAGTGTGCAGTACCAAGCTGCAGAGAAGAAAATAAATGTAAATATACTGTACATGTATGTGTATGGAATTGTGAAAGCGTTAAAGTGGCAGTGCAGTCAGTAAGCAGTTCTGTGTAAAGCATTAGCAGAAATGCAGTATATAATGTTCAATTTAGTACAAACATGTCAGTACAGTGCAGGTAAGTTATCCGCTTCATTTCATTTATCCAATGTCAGGTCTTTCTCACCACATTTGGGATATGCTGCCAACATGATGTCATCCTCCCTGCCTTCCAGGTCTTTCAAGGCATCCAGGTTCTCCGGCGGGCTCATGATCGCGGAGTAGAGGATCCCATTTCGCTTGTAAAGCTTCTCTTCATCTTTCATATTCATGGCCAGTTCCACTTTGGGCTTTACACTTTCTTCAAAAGTCTGAGCAGACATCTTGTCCCTGCTGTTGAAGGCACTAAATTCTCCTTCTGCTGCTGGCTGTAGAGTGGTATGAGAGGCAGTCTGTGAGTGTGTGCGTGCGTGCGTGCGTGCGTGCATGAGTGTGTGTGCATACATGAGTATGTAGGAAGGACTCGCGTGAGAAAGAGTTGTTCAGGTGTTTCCGGTTAAGTTACTTATTCATACAGTGAATACAAAAAGTCTACACCACCCCCTGTTAAAATGGCAGGTTTTTGTGCAGTACAAAAAATGAAACTAAGATAAATCATCTCAGAACCACCCTCAATGTGAAATTACAATGTATAAAAAGTCAAGTTAAAAACACCCAGAAACCTTTTAGGGAATAATAGGAAAAATAAAAAAACCAAAACAGGTTACAATAACATGGTTGCGTAAGTATGCACACCCCTAAACTAATACTTTGTTGAAGCGTCTTTTGATTTTATTACACCACTCAGTCTTTTTGGGTAAGAGTTTATCAGCGTGGCACATCTCGACTTAGTAATATTCTCCTACACTTTCTCCATAAAATATTCTAGATCTGTCAAATCATGAGGTCATTTCCTGTGCACAGCCTGTCTCGGGTGACACCACAGATTTTTAGCTAGATTCAGGTCTGTGTTCTGGTTCCGCCTTTCAAAAACTTTGACCTTCTTTTGGTTAAGCCGTTCTTTTCTTGATTTGGATGAGTGCTTTGGGTCACTGTTGTGCTGAAAGGTGATGTTCCTTTTCATCTTCAGCTTACTAGCAAATGCCTAAAAATGACTGGTATTTAAAGCTTTTCATGCTTCCCTTCACCTTGATAAAAGCTCCAGTTCTGGCTGAAGAAAAGCAGCCCTAAAACGTGATGCTGCCACCACCAGGCTTCACCTTGTGTATGGGGTTCTTCTGCTGGTGTGCTTTTTTTTTTTGTACAAAACAAATCTTTTGGAATTATGCAATTTTTTTTTTTATAACTTTTGGAATCGTTCTCATCAGACCAAAACACATTTTGCCACATGGTTTAGGGTGATTTAGTCAGACTTGGATGTTGTTTGTGAGAAAGGGCTTCTGTATAGCCCCCCCTACCGTTGGTCGCCTGGCAGCCTCCCTGGAAAGTTTTTGTTTGTTCTTTTGTTAATTATGGAGGGACATCCTGTTCTTGGTGATATCACTGTGGTGCTCCATTTTGTACACTTGTTGATGATTGACTTCACGGTATTCCTTGATACTTCTAATGTTTCTTTAATACCCCTCTCATAATTGTTACCTTTCTACAAGGGAGATACCGTACAGGCTTTGTAAGCTCTTAAAGTCCCACATCTGCATCAGTCAGATGAAAACAAGAGCATGTAAAGTAAAGCCTATAAAAACAGCTGATCTTTATTTGGATTTAATCAGAATAATTTCATTGATGACAGCTGGATGATGATTGCTTTTGAAAATGAGATTGAATGTGATTGGTTCACTCTGAACATCCCCAATTATAAAAGGGTGTGCATACTTATACAATCAGGTTATTGTTATTTCTTGTTTTTCCCTAAAAGGTTTCTTGGTGATTTTTTTATACGTTGAAATTTCACATTGAGGGTGGAAAAATTTCTGACATGGTTTATCTTAGTTTCATTTTTTTGCTTTACAAAAACCTGCCATTTTTACAGGGGGGTGTAGACATTTTATAGCCACTGTAACATTCATTATATATTATTAAGCACAAACTGGGACCTCATTATATTAAAGGAATACTCTGATGTTTTTCAGAAGAATTTCAATACCCTGTAGTGGGATCAGAACAATAAAAACCTGTGTACTCATTTAAAGTCTAGGGGCAGAAGTCCATCAGTAAATGTTTAAATGGATTTTTGTTCATAAATGAAGCTCTGAATCTATAAAATTCATCCTTTGGAAGAAGGAACTACTTTTCCAAGGGGGATAATTTGTGGTAATACCAACAAGATGTGTGGCGTATGAATACAACAAGCCTCTCAGGAAAGGGTAAATGGAATGAAATTCTTGTTTATGGAAATTGAAGCTACACTACACCTACAGTGACTAGAAATTAAGTATTTCTTGAAATAAACACTGGAACATTTCAATAAGAAAATAATCGTGCATGAGATCACACTGATAAACTGGTCTGACTCTTAAATTTTATATGATTTAAACATCGCTATAAGTTTATCGAGATCATTTTTCTTCCGCATTAACACTTGCCTGACCATATTCAAGCTTGCTTTCTTCCTCACAGAAATTTCTCTTGGATGTGGGTATGTGTTTTATGGGTGTGTGTTTTGGTGTTTGTGATAACAATAGCGTACTGCATTTTGTCTAGTCATGCACATTAAGGTAAAACAGTGGTGTCAAAGGGAAAAAGGAACTGGTTAGGATTGTAAAATGACCAAGGTTGACTGTGCCAGAGGTTATGGAAGTTCATCTCATCTCTTTCTGTTTCATGACAGCTCCTCCTGTGCCCTCAGGCAACCTGTGCAGGTTTCTCCAGGTTCCAGAGATACTACACAAAGAAAAAGTAATGAACATGCATGACATGTAATCTCTCACATTCTTTTAACTTGCAATTGCAGTTAGACAGCTCAGTGCAAATATCATATGGACATTAAGAATGACATGGCAGTATTTTGGCTTTTTCGAACTGTTCTTATTCTGTGGCAAAATGATTGTACAACATATATCTTTAGCAGAAAAGACCCCAATAATTTGATGCACAGGTTTTAATCCATTTTGCATTTTCTGAAATCAACACAGGGTCAAAATTGTAAATACAGGGTCAAAAATATACATATAGCACACCTAATATTTGGTCGAATTAATCAAACTTTCACCAACAAGCCATCAACAAGCTTCTGGCAGAATTCTGGTTGGATATTTAACCAATCTTGTTGGCAGAATAGAGTTCAATTAAATTTGTGTGTTTCTTGGCACAGACTAAACTAAACCTAAACCCACATGAATATAGCATACCTTGAACCAAGCAAAATATGAATTATTCCTCTGCATTTAACTCATTCAAGCAGTGAACACACGAGTGAGAACACCCAGAGCAATGGGCAGCTCCATGCTGCAGCACCAGGGAGCAGTTGGGGGTTAGGTGCCTTTCTCAAGGGCACTTAGCCATGGATGAAGACAGAAGGGAAGGTGCTGTTCATTTGTTCCAGGGAATCAAAACAGCAACCTTTCGATCCCAAACCCACTTCTCTATCCTTTAGGCCACGGCTACTAACGTTTAAGCACTCTCCACAAATGTTTACTAAGGTTGAGGTCAGGACTTGTTTTAAGCTGATTTTAAGGTCTTCCTGCTTTATCCATTCCACAACCAGGTTTGATGTGTGTTTGTGTCATTGTCCTGTTGGAACACCCAATTCAGTTGTGCCCAAGTTTCTGATGGTTTGAGGTTATGCTGAAGAATTCTGAGGTTCTTCATTATTCCATCCACTTTGTGCAATGCACCAGTTCCACTGGCGGCAAATAAGCACCAGAGCACGATGCTACCACCACCATGCTTAACACTTAGTACAGTATTCCTCTGTACCTCTGGTCATTGTGGCCAAACAACTCAATCTTTGTCTGGACTGACTATATAACTTCCCTCTAGAAGGCTTTTTCTTTGTCCATGTGGTCAGCTGCAAACATTAGTCAAGCTTTAAGGTGTCAATTTTGGAGCAGGAGCTTCTTTCTTGGATGGCAGCCGCTCAGTCCATGGCACTGTAAAACTTGTTTGACTCTAGACATTGTTCCAGCAGCTCCCAGTTCATGGCAGGCCTGTGCCTTGATGGTTCCCGAGTTGTTCCTGACCATCCGAACCAATTTCCTCTCAGCTGAGGGTGACAGTTTGGGTCTTCTTCCAGACATTAGCAAACTGGCTGCACCTCCCATTAACTTGTATTTGTATGAAATACAACTTTGGATTTGTAACTTGTATGAAAGCTCAATATTACCATGAAATTCATCTCCATATATATAAGCTTCTGACCACAATTGCATATCTGTCTGTCAGTGTGTGATATTATATTGTACTTGTGTTTTTAAAATCTTTGTATTATAATATTTATATAATACAAAATTTTATTATCACTAAATTTCATTGCATGTGCAGTGTCAGTAAAGTGAATTGTATCTTAGATATATATTTTTAACAAATGCAGTTATTATTTAGATGTTTTATTTGGGGTCAAACACTAGCATCTTTGTTAGTGTTTTAGATTTTTGTGTTTTTGTGGAGAAAATGTAGACAAAAATGCCTGAAATTTGATGCATCTGTCAGCCATGTTGGACTGGGAGAAGCAACAGTAAAAGCAACAGTAAAAATCAGGATAATGCTGTGCATATATAGCACTGGAGTTGAAGAAGAAGAAGAAGAAGAAAATTATTTTTAGAAGCCTTTATTTGTTACATATACATCATAGTACAGTGAAATTTCTTTCTTCACATATCCCAGCTTGAGGTCAGAACTCAGGTTCAACCGTGATACGGTGCCCCTGGAGCAGAAAGGGTTAAGGGCATTGCTCAAGGGCCCAACAGTGGCAGCTTGGCAGTGCTGGGGGTGAAATTTGATCTGATCAGTAACCCGGAGCCTTAACCATTGAGCCACCACTCCCCGGAAATGGTCTGGAGGTGATTACCATTTTATATACAATCAGGAACATGAACATTGATAGTCCTAAGCAGAGGCGTAGCACCAAACTCTGGGCCCTATACATAAGCAGTCTCTGTCTTCCTTTCTTGATCCATATCTCTCATGGATCTTTTGATTTTATGGTTAAATTAGTGCATTATTTTCATTTTTATTTTAGTATTTATGACTCCCATGGTATAAAAAAAAGCTTAAAATGGCCTACTAGCAGAATGTTAAAATGAATTATATTAAATTAGGTTTATGATATGTGTAACGATATGACGTATAATAGCCATTTTCTGTTAGTGTTCCTTTGATGTTATTGAACACAGAAGTTTAGAGATTAGAATCTAGTGTATATACTGGGTTTTTTAGTAATACATGAAAACATTCGTGAGAGTGTATGTTAGTGTGCGGCCTGGCAGTGTTTCATTAGAATTAGCAAAAGCTAAATAAACACATACATTGCTATATAAGTTATTACCTATGAATGTTTTTTTTTTCTTTGTCTGGTTGTTTTTAGTTAAGAAGGTGTGTCATTGTGATATTGTAAAATGCTATTTCATCAGCCTGAAATGCACTGGCTTCCTCAAATTGCCTTTCTTACCTCACGACACACCATTTGAGGATCACTGGTCCAACATACAATAAAGTTTAATGCAACTTGATGATAGTTTTGCTAAGCTTTGAGTTGAATCTGCTATTGATCCAAATGATTGCTTGGAATAACTTTTGAGCTCATCATTTGATGAGACCTTCTGCTGCTTCACTTTCTCTGGCTGTTTCTGAAATTAAGGGCCATGTATTACATGGTGTTAAGTTGTGCTAGGTAATTTTGATAGATATAGTGTCACTGTCTTTAACAACTGCTGATAGCTAAACCATACGTAACCTGTTCGTTGTGCTCAGCCCACCTTTCTTTTTGAAAGGAAACAGCTGACTTCCCTCAGTTTGCTTTTTTTCCTTCTCCTTTCTTTCTTTTCTTTTTTGATACCCTGATTTTGCTTTCTTGGGGAGAGACATGACTCATGATACACATTAGCAGTCACCTAGACAGAATAAATTAGCTGTGCTGTAAAGGCGAGTCTGAGTGCAAGGTGGACCAAACCATTTTGCATCATTTGTAAGGGGTGAAAATGGCATCAGAGAGACTCCACTATTTTTTGGAATCAAAGTTAAGTAACCCAACTGATTTATTAAGGCAATTTAATTATGTCACTAATAACAAATTGCAAACAAAAACAAACTTTCATTCCAGGCTTACAAGGGCCCCTCCCACCATTGGGGTAGTCAGCCCACTTTTCCCCCCACTACTGACAGTACTGCTCGTATTTAAGCTTGGCTCCCAGTTTGGTTCCTGCTAGTTTCCTCTTGAACTCTTCATCCATCTGCTTACTCTGAGCCTCGCTGAAGTGGTTCTTCCAGTCTCCTACCTCACCTGGTAAAGAAACAAAATTAGCAAAGAGTTATGTTTGGATACCTTGAATTCAGTTAATGATACATCAGTAATATACAAAGAAATGGTTATAATAGTACCACTTTATTTGAATAAACTATGCCATGGAGCAGCCTTTCACAGAGGCATAGCTAGAGGGTATTTCAAATTTGAACCCCGCTGAAATATTTTAGGACTGTTCCCAATGCTTACTTGAGTATATCTAATATGACACCCTCGAGCACAGCTGATTATATACAGTCAGGTACGTGAACATTTGTACACCGACAAAGTTATTATTATTTTAGCCGTCTACTACAAGTGTGTTGGAGTTGAAATTAAATAATATTGGACTTTTTATAAGTGCACACCTTTTTTAAGGGACCGAACACATCACTGGACAGAAGTAACAAAACAACTATAAATTAAACTGATACTTTAGTACTTGGTTACAAATTCTGGAACCAACAGACATTATCAGATGTTGGATGTGTTCCCTGCTGATGCACCGTCATGTCTATACTACAGCTGGTTTCGGTTCTTGCTTGTTCTTGGCGCATTTTGCCTTCAGTTTTGCCTTCAGCAAGTGAAATGCTTGCTCAATTGGATTCAGGTCAGGTGACTGACTTGGCTTATTACTGCCTAAAAACTTCCTCGGATGTTTATGATCTATGCTCTGTGCTTTGCACTGTGAATGAGTTAGAAGCATTTGGCTGCATCTGAGCACATAATATACTGTAGCTCTATGCACACCAGACTTCATGCAGCTGTACATATCCACACCATAAGATGAGATGGTATACTTTGGATCACGGGCAGTTCCTTCCTTTCACCATATTCTACCCTTCTCATCATTCTGGTACAACTTGGCCATTCATTAACTCCAATATACTGTAGTAAACAACGAAAAAAAAATACTTGTCCAGTGTCTGAATTTTTATGTACCTGACCAGTAAGTGTCAAAAAGAATTGTGTTGCATAATAAATGCAAAAAAGGTCACCAGTCCACCACAGACAAACAGCCACACACACTTTTAAAGTAGCCAGTTGACCTAATCTGCATGTCTTTGGACTGTGGGAGGAAACCGGAGCACCCGGAGGAAACCCACGCATGTTCGGGGAGAACTTGCAAACTCCACACAGAAAGGCACCCTGGGTGACCCGGGGATCGAACCCAGGACCTTTTTGCTGTGAGGAGACAGTGCTAACCACCGCAACACTGTGCCGCCTCATTACAGTTCCTCCATACTGAGCCACCCCAAACATCAATGAATGTTTCTTTTAGTTTGTTTAAATCACATTTTCCATTCATGTCATCCTTCCCACCCAGAATTTTGCTCTCTTGATTCCTGGTCATCTCCCAATGCTTTTCTGTTGCCTGTTTAATCATGTTTTATTGCCTACCATCTGTTATGATAGGAAACAGGATTAACCATTCAGGATTGTAAATATTGGCACCCTAGCATGTGAGAAAGTGTTATGGTACGTTCAGACCAAAAGCTACAAGACCATCAAAACAATTGGAAGTCATTCATTCATTTTATTCTATGTGAGCCCGCATCTCTTGGCAGCAAGCAGTGGCATGACTACTTGTGGTGCGTCTTGAGCGGTGGAGTCATCAGAATAAAGTTGAAGTCCGGGTAACGTTATGGTAATCAGCTATGATGCAGTTTGGCAGGAATTTAGAAGTGCTACACTGTAGAGGATACTAGAGAAACAACTGTGTAATTTTGGTTCCATTCAAACTGTTCCCAAGTTCAATGGAGGAGAAATGAATCAGTGCGAGGGCAAGTTTCCCCTTTGTTTATGATATGTCCCTGTTTGCATACAAATAAAATAAGCAAGTATGGACCACCAAGTAACATTAAAGTTCAAGGCTAGTAAACGTCTTCTAAACTAATGTTGGCTCAGCATTTAGCATCAACACAAAAGTCACAAAACACAAATGGCTTTTAATTTAATTTCTTACCAAACATGGAATCATAATTGTTAATTATTCTACTTCGTCCATCGATTTCTTTCCTTCACATTTGAAAGATTTCATGAGGTATCTTATACCCTACTTGTGGTGAGTTGGCACAAAAAAAGGTTAACATGTCTGTTTGCTTTGCGGCCCATTTAAAGAAAGTCTGCGAGACAATTCTGCGGCATTCTGAACAGACTTGTAGCCACCTATTTCATCTACGTCACAGAGTGTCCATGAACTTCAGAACTTCAGGTTTAGCGAGCACCATGCTTAGGAGGGGCTCTTTCACCATTGTTTTCACTCTGTTAGGAGGTTTTGTGGGTGTCACTAAATGGCCGGAAGATCCCAGACTCTGTAAACGAACTCATCCCCAGATCCACCATTAATGATCAGCTTAATTACCTTTCCGGAAAAAGACATTGCCAAACTGTCCATGAGAATTATGAGAGCTCAACAGCATGGCTTTGAACGTGCTCTCTTCAGCAATCACCTTGACCTGTTCATCCGTCAGAGAGAAGCTGAAGAAGTCTACGATTTTCTTTACACCCTCAAGCAGGTTCTAATAAAAGTTAAAAAAAACAATGTTGTTGTAGAAAAGCATTTCTGCATTATTTGCTGCTACAGGTGGTCAAATGACAGCAGTTCATTATTATTAATTTACACTTCAGGCACAGGATAGATGTTGAATAGGTAAGAAATATGAACTTTTGTACTCTGAAATTCATTTAAGTATAATAATGAACAAAATTGAATTTTTATAACACAAACACAAATAATTTTTCACCTGATTTGCTAAAACACGCATGGCCAGCTTGAATCAACAAATATACTTTTTTTTTACCTCCTTTAGTTCCTCATAGGTCACAATCAACACATTTGGGTCATCCATATGTTTGTCCCAGGCCAGGGCGTGGTCAAAATATGAACCCCAGCCCACTGTGTGTGAAGATCAAAATGGTGTGAGACGTCTATACTCGCTAATCTTTGAAAAAGTAAACATTATGATTGAACTCAGGAGCGCTCAAGTGTTCACCTCACCTTCACCAGACATAAAGGAGGAGAAGAATTTGTCCCAGGACTCAGCCTTGGGCAGCACTGGGTTTTTGATTGTGAAATGGTAATAAGAGACGACAGTGTCTTTGGGGTTTCGAAACACCACTAGCATCTGAAAATAAACAATATTTTGAAGCAGAAGGTGAAGAAAATATACAAAATTCAAGACATTGAATTTTCTGAGTCCCTGGAATTGAATTGCTTAAATTATCTGTAACTAACCATATTCTCAAATCTATGATTTTTTTTTTATTAAGTCTTAGTGCTTGGCTGATTCCTCACCTCATATGCATATAAGTTTCAGTGTAATTACCAAATAATTTTTGGTATTTAAGAAAAAAGTGTGCTTTTAGGTGAATAATAAGCTGAGAATTAAGGATTGAAGATTAGGTGGAACATAATGTCACAGTAAAACTGGAGTCATGGTCCAAAGTGCTCTCACACTGACCTTTGTTTTATTGGTCTTAAACGAAACAGGGATGTTATCAGGGTGCAAATGTGTTGCCATAAAACGTCGTGACGGTGTCTGGGCTACAACCTGCAAAGACAAACATTGAAAAAATAAATAAATCAAACAATCTGGCACAGCTTTAGCTTTTCCTTTGGAGTACAGAAAAATACTACAAGGCTGTTTTCACTCTTGGCACCAGAACACGGTTTATATATGCTCCTGTGGGAAGCAACCATTAAGCTGCAGGGCACTTTTAATACCGCTTTGCAGAATTCACATTTTTTTGGGTCCCAGCTAAGCTTGCAAAATGGAGTCAAGCTGCACAAGGCAGCGTAAGGGACAAACGCTGTCCGAATCAGCAGCAAAAAAGCAAGATCAATCAGTTCCAAATCAAAGTCCAAGCCTTTCTCATGAATAAGGCCAGGTCAATATATCAGGGTTCTCAATAATCAACCGTGTGTATGCATAGTTTTGTGCCTAGACCATGCGTATGCATGTTTCTAAGCATTGAATTGGATTTATCAAGTTTTGCTTATGCATGACGATGTGCGTATAATTCCGCGCTCTCCTGATGCTCTTCTCTCATGCGTTTGCAAGAACCCCTAGTGGTAGAAAAGTGTAATAGCATGATATTTATGTAATATTTAGAGCTTCTGTCCATCATCTCAGCATCACTGAGAGAGTAATTACTGATTTAGATGCTCCCAAGATGCAGATGATGACAAAGATGGAATGTAAAGTGTAAACTGTGTAAAAGAAACATTTAAAGATCAACTGAGATTATGTATTGTTTGAAGATTTGGCTCGTGCAGCTTTGTGTTTTTTGTGTAGAGTGTTTTTGGCACCACCGGAAACACTCTATGCTGAGAGTGAAGAGTGGACTATCAAAAGATTTCATTTGCCCGGTGCAGTTTTAGTTGATCTAAAATCTAGGGCTTTTAGCTACAGGTACATTTCAAACAGAAATTGGCGATGATACCAGTATTTTCCAAACCAGTACAATGGAAAAGAGCAAAATTACACATTTTCACCCCATTGCAGAGTTTCTGGAAAAATGTACACACATACTCATAAAATATTTTATTTATTTGACAAACTACTTGTAAAAGTGCCAAATACCCCATTTTTGTTTTGCTCTACTTCATGCAACATCTTTACTTCGCTGAAGTTAAACTCCTTTCTTTCTCCATTAAAAAAAAGCCATGTTTGAAAGCAGCCGAACAGTTGCTTGCCCAGAGCAGAATACTAATTAGGACAAACTCCAAAGCTTTCAGTGTATAAGAAATGGTTTGTCACCTTAACCTCATTATGCTTTGAGGCTTTTGGAAAAACACAGACCTTCTGAATGTCTGGAGAGTGGAACTCGATCAGCGGGGGCCTTTCAGGGAGAGTGTATCCGCACGTAGTCATAATTTTCCTCAACACTCCCACCATCCAGTTACAGCCTGGAACAAAATCAGAGCTCAGGGATTACTCTGTTTGTAGTTGTGTTAACTTTTTTTTATACCTGAAAAGTAAACAATTATTAAGCAGTATTAATGCAAAGCACCCCCCCCACACACACACACACGCATGCCACACTATGCAACATATTGGAAACTTTTCACCTCACTGAAATACAAGGTTTAGTATTGATAACACTGCTTCACACTGGACTTGGGAATGGCAAACTATGGAGCTGGACATGTTATGTAAGTGTAACCTGATCCCAGCCTTTCCTCTTTTCCTCACATTCCAGCATTGACTGAGAGACTCTCACTACTTTTCTAGAGCTGAAAAAAAAAACTGAAAAGAAAGCAAAAAAAAAAAAAAAAAAACATGCAACAGCTGAGAAAAAAATTGCATGCATTCTTCTGTATTACCTGCTAACAGGGTATTCTTAGCCATAGTATATTATAGTATTCTTAGCCCGGGTCCTAGTGAACCAGAATCAGAATATTTTACTGATAGAGACTTCAAAGCACTTATGTAAGTCGCTCTGGATAACAGCATCTGCCAAATGCAGTAAATGTAAAATGAGATATATTTTATCCAAAATCAGGTTTTACTCACCACATTTAGGATATGATGCCAGCATGACGTCCTCCTCCCTGGCTTCCAAGTCCTTTAGGGCATCTAGGTTCTCTGGTGGGCTCATGATTGTGGAGTAGAGGATCCCATTTCGCTTGTAAAGCTTCTCCTCATCCTTCATATTCATGCCCACCTCCATTCTGGACTTTATTTGTGCTGCAAAATTTGGAGTAGACATCTTGTCCCTGCTGCTTCAGGCACAGAGGCTTTTCTACAGCTGGCTGAAGAGTGGTGTGAGAGGAAGTATTTGTCTGAGTATGTGCGTGTGTGTGTGCACATGTGTAGGAAGGGCTCGCGTGAGAAGCTGTTGTTTGGGTGTTTCAGGTTGTTTGGGAGTCGAGTCACTTATTCACAAATTCACAGAATCATGATTACATGGATTTCAGTACATTAAGTGATGCAGTATCCATTATTTGGGGTCCATATATAATCTCATCCCAATCTCGAGCCAGAATATCCATAGTGTATATGTGATTACTGCACACAAGACCTTCACCACACTTTCCTGTTTTGAGAAAAGGACAATAAATTGTTAGATAAAAGAACAATAAATATTTAAAAATGAAGATACACTACACCTCCAGTGACTAGAGATTAGGTTTGTATAACAACTGGAGTATTTCCTTGAAAAAAGTAGTATTATAGTATTAAGAAATATAGTATTTCCTGGAATATTTTAATAAGATAGTAATGAGAGGTGCATGAGATAAATGCATCACACTGATAAACTAGTTTATGTCTTAAATTTTATATTATTTAAATAAGTATTCAACTTATTGCTATATAACTTATTGCTATAGGTTTATCGAGCTCATTCTTCCTTCTCACTGACTCCTGCATGACAACGTTCTTCCTCAAATCCTCACATGCATTCTTACACAACTCCCTATTTCAGGAAATCGCGTGTAAACTTCATTACTACAGTGTGGTTTTTGGCTCATTGCTGTGTCATATGATCATAACAGAAATTTCATCAAGCTGTGGGTGTGTCTTTTGGTGTATGTGTTTAAACAGTGGTGTAGAAGATAAAAGGGAGCTGGTTAGGATTGCAAAGGTGACCAAGGTTGACTCCGTGCCAGACGTTATGGAACTTTATCTTATCTCTATCTGTCCCATGCCAGCTCCTCCTCTGCCCTCAGGTAACATGAGAGATACTACACAAAGAAAAAGTAATGTGCATGCAAGACACGTAATCTCTCACATTCTTTTAAGTTGTACTTGGAAAGCTTAGTGCTTCTGATATACAACAAATCTGAAATTAGCAGGCATCAAGTAAAGTAAACTGAGGGTTTAAAGCATGTTGTAGAATTTTAGGTCTAAAATATTAAACAAAGTTGATTTTAAAATCTTTGCTGTCCAAAATGATAGAAAAGATATGCACTGATCAGCAATAACATTAAAACCACTGACAGGTGAAGTGAATAATATTGATTACCTCGTTACAATGGCACCTGTAAAGGGGTGGGATATATTAGGCAGCATGTGAACAGTCAGGTCTCAGAGTTGATGTGTTGGAAGCAGGAATAATGGGCAAGAGTAATGATCTGAGTGACTTTGATAAAGGCCAATTTGTGATGATTAGCCGACTGGGTTAGAACATCTCCAAATCCACAGGTCAGTATGCAGTGGTTAGTTCTACCAAAAGTGGTCCAAGGAAGGAAAACCGGAGAACTGGAGACAGGGTCGTGGGCACCCAGGGCTCACTGGTGTGCATGGGGAGTGATGGCTAGCCCATCTGGTATGATCCCACAGAAGACCCACTATAGCATAAATCCTGAAAAAGTTAATGCCAGCTATGCTAGAAAGGTGTCAGAACACATAATGCATTGCAGCTTACTGTGTATGGGGCTGCGTAGCTGCAGACCAGTCAGAGTGGCCATGCTGACCCCTGTTCACCGACGCAAGCAACTACAGTGGACTTGTGATGAAGTGCTTTGAAACGCTGGTCAGAGACTTCATCACCTGTTCATTACCTGAAACTCTGGACCCATTACAATTCACATACCATCCAAGTTGCTCTACCAATAATGCCATTACATACTTCCTACACACAGCTCTGCCCCATCTGGACACCAGGAAGGGAAATCATTTTACAATGTTGTTTGTTGACTACAGCTCAGCATTTAACACTAAGTTGGAGGGTCTGGAACTTAACCTGTCCCTGTGTCAGGTTACCACCGACATCCTGATGGGCAGACCAAAACAGTGCATGTGGGTAGACAAAGCTCACCCTCACTCACCTTCAGCACTGGAGCCCGTCAGGGTTGTGTCCTGAGCCCCCTGCTGTACTCACTGTATACTTATGACTGTGCGCCCACTTCTAACGCTACCACCATTGTCAAGTTTGCTGATGACAATGTTGTCATGGGCCTGATCTCTGATAACAATGAGAAGGCCTACCTAGAGGAGATTAAATGCCTTGAAAACAACCTCCTCCTGAACATCAGCAAGACAAAGGAGTTGATTGTAGACTTCAGCATAAAGCAGGAGAGGAGCTACCATCCTGTTATGATCAACAGAGCCCCAGTGGAGAGAGTGGACAGTTTCCAGTACCTTGGTGTTCACATAAAGTAGGACCTGCCATGGTCCTGTCACGCTAACACCCTGGTAAAGACCCGTCAGCATCTTTACCACATTAGATACCACAGCGACCCTAAACTGCCATTGACGGCACAAACGTTTACACCTAAACCATGGAGAACATCCTGGTGGGAAGCATCACAGACTAGTTTGAGAACAGTACCAAGTAGGATATATGGTGTCTCCAGAGGTTGGCTTTTTGATTTTTCTCAACTCACAATTCAATAATGTTCATGCAAATTTTTTGCATGTAGGCCATGAGGTTTTATTTTTCATGTCATATATGATGTGATATGTGGAAATACATTGCACCTATGTCAAATACATGTTGTTGTTGTTTTTTTTTTTACAAAAAACAACACATAATATGTATTGTTCTAAATATCTGACATCACTGTCATTCTGTATCTATCTCATTCACTAATATCCTGACAGGTAGCTAATAGCATGCAAACTAGTTTATACAACTTTTAGTTAGCATTACTTAATGTTCGCTCATGTTGCCCAGTTCTTCGCTAAACATATATTGACATATACTGTCAATTACAAATCAGTGTTTGATTCCTCCTCATAATTTAATGCTAATTATCATAAAATATACAAAATGTATCATTTTAGATGTTCAGCAAGTGTAAAAGTAAGCGAAGTTGGCTGGAATCAATAAAAAGTATATATCACTATTATTTTAAGTCAAAAATATTACAGAACTTTGTTTTAAATCTTTATTGTACAAAATTATAGAAAAGTTATTTATATCATACTAAATTGCATTTCCTGTGCAGTGACAATAAAAGTCGTATCTTTTTTTTTTTTTACACAAATACACTTATTATTTAAATATTTTTGTTTTGCTTTGTTTTTGTTAATGTTTGATATGTTTTTACTTGATTAGATTTTTTGTGTAAAAAATTTCAACAAAAATCCTGAGATATGTTGAATCTGTCAGAGAGTTACTTTGGATTGGGATAAGCAACAGTAAAAATCAGAATAATGGTTTATATAACAACAATTGGAGAGGTCTGGAGGTGATTAACATATTATATTTTTAAAATAGCCTTAAATTAACAATAAATTTTAAGATTGCAGTTCAAATGTGTATGTTAAAAATTTTGTACTTTACCAGTAAATTCTGCCTTTTTTGGCATTATTCACTGCAGCAGGATTGCACTGTTGAATTTCTGCTGAAAGGAAACTTTTCCATTTCAGCAGTTAATTTGCATGCAGCAGAGATTCTGCCTCCTCTGTAAAGCAGAGATTACTCAACCGCTCTACACGAAGACCCTTTTTTATATTTCCATCTAGTATTAATTGCTCCAGTCTTAACATCTTCACTGCTTATACAACAGGACAGACTTCACTGACATATCCATATCATGTATGTTGTATGTTGAGAAATTTTAATATGAGAAAAGAAGAAAAGTTTCCAGCTGTGGATGTTTTATGCAATGAGTAGGGGGAAAAAAAGAAGACTAAGTCTAGGCTAAAAAACATCTATCCTGAGAACACTGCACACAAAGAAGACTGCTAAACACTTAATATTATTTTGAAGAGTGCATTTAAAAAAATAAGACTTAAAGTATATTGTTTTAAAATGTATAATCATAATGTGGTCTTAATTGGCTTAAAATGTATTAAGAGATTATTGAGGATACTCTATAATCTTGAGGAACTTTTCTATAATTGAGGAACTTTTATAAAAAATAAACAAAAAACCAAACAAGAATGCTATCTGAATTTTACAGAGTAACAAGTTTCAATCTGTATTTGCATAGTGTTTAGAAATAATGTTAATAAACTAAAGTAAAAATATGATTCTAATAAAATATTTTGTTGTGTGAGTGAGTAACGGCCAGTAGAGGTCAGTGTTGTCAAAGCACATTTAAAGTTGACAACCTGTCATTGGAATTTCAGTTCTTTTGAGTGAATCAGATCCTTTGGCTTTCTTTCGTTTCCCAAACATTTCATTTCCATTTTTTCCATACAGTTTAAATACAGATAGTTTTCACCATTGAGTGTTGTCCTTTTGTACTTATGTCTGAAATTGTTTCATTAAAGAAGGCGACACTGTGGTGCGGTGGTTAGCATTGTCGGCTCGAGTTTGCATGTTCTCCAAAGGTTTCCTTCCACGGTCTAAAGCTTAGACTAATTTTGGTTCCAACTAGCTACTCTCAATTGCCCATAGGTGTGAGTATGAATGGTTGTTTGTCAGTGTGTTAGCTTTGTGATAGATTGGTGACCTGCCCAGGGTGTACCCAGCTTCCGCACAACTCTTAAAAAATAAGTGGTATACATGACAGATGTTCTATCTTCTAATTAACAACATGACATGACATTCTGATTAAATTATACTACAAGAGTAATGACACTGCATACTATGAGCATACAATCATGTATGAACAAACTAAAAGCCCATATATGCAAGTCAGCTCTCAATGTTCACCTAAAAGAGTGAGAGATTCAGAGAGTCGACTCAGTCCCCGAACAACACTTCACTATTAACAAGAGCTTATGAAACAGATTTTTAGAAGATCAGAAGATCCAGCCAGTTGTCTGCCCGATTCTGGCTACACAGCAAGTCAAGTGTTTGATCATGGCTTTTTTTCAGTCAGTCAACTGTAGCTGTACTGTTTATGCAGCATGCTAAAGGATGTGTTTAATCTCCTCTTAGGGAATTAATCCATGCAGCACTACAGTGAGGACTTCCCAGTGTCAGCTGCCTGGATAATCAGCTTTCAGTTAAGGAAATGAGTGAGCCATCTGCTGGAGAGACAAACCAGTGAAGTCATTCATGTATTCATAAACCACACTGATGATCATACTCATTACTTCATTTTATTAAAAATTAAGAAATAATAAATTCCAGAGGACAAAATTAACAATGTCTTGTGAAATCGGTATTGTCATATATAGCTAGATGCCTTCTTCTTATGCTAATCTTGAATGAAAATGTTTTTCAATCATCCAGATCCTTCAGTATCTTTAGGAAATACATCTATTAAAAAGTGCATAATATAAGGGATAATGTGAGCTTAAACATATGATGATGATAGGTTTGTCATATTATTGGCACCCACACCAATAATTTCTTCCTCCCCTAATTTGTCACCTGCCAATTTCCACAACAACAGAGGGTAAAGGCTAACACATGCTTCTTCTGAGACACGTGAAGCCAGACAGCTGCTTTTTTTTTAACTGTAGCCTCAGAGGGCAGCAAAACACACTCGGAGAAAAGCATGCTCTGCCCTCTTCTGCATACACGAACTCATAGCTGCACACAATTGTCTAGTTTTGCTGTGACAGAGAGGGAGAGTATAACATCCATCCCTCCAGAAATGGATAGCTGTGGAATCGAAGGGCTTCAAACATGCAATTTCCTGACAATAGGGCGAACGCTATTCTGCTGCACCACTTGAGAGAGTTTCTTCCTGTAATGTCTAACAAGACATTTGCAGATGATCTTGGGCCACTTATCTATTCAACACATTTCAAGCTTCTGCATATCTTAGGTTGTGCAGGTGAACATCCTCGATAATTCTGACCACATGTTTTCATCTGTAAACCCAGATACTGAGATGGTCATAATAGTGATTTTGTAAAAATGTACTGGAATCATTTCTGTGTTGATTTGGACCATCATTTTGTTAAATAATCCATCTATAGTCAAGTTCTAACCTCCTGGTAGAGGCGGGCAGGATTTGTCTTTGTAATAAGCAGAATTTATAGCAGCACCTGAACCACCAGATGCAACACGTCTCCAAAGGATCCACCACTGTTTTATGGTGAATTTGTGAGCTTTTACTTCTATTCAGTGCCTAAATATGCCAATAGTGTTCATAGATAAAAAGATAGAAAGATAGATAAAAAGTTATATTTCCATTTCACCATGATCACACCATGACCCAAACTTTCGATTCATGAAGCTTGATGAAGTCAGGAGTTACATTGAAGTTCTGGCATCTTTTCCCAGACATTTTGTTGTTGTGATTATGGCTGGTCATTGCCTTTCTTTAATATGCTCCTCATCACACTCATAGGTCCTATGAAAATCCCTACTGTTCAAGTCTTTTAAACCATTTTATTGATTTTATATGTACAAAGGTTAAAGGTGAAAGTAGAGTTTCTTGAAAGTGAGAGCAAAAATAACTGAATTACCTGTTTAACTGAATACATTTCTGCCAAAAAATTGCCATATTTATAGAGAAAATTAGATTACAACAACAACAACAACAATAATAATAATAATAACTTATGTTCTATGAAGTGGAATTAGGTTCTTCTGTTGTCTGTGTATCAATTTGATTTATTGTGTTCTTTATATAACAAGTTCCCTTATTGTTTTGAAGGGTGCCAATAGTTCTGGAGTTTACCGTAAATGTATGCAAATGTAAGGTGTCTGCTGTCTTATGTGTGTTCCTTTGCTGTTGAAATCAAAACAAAAAAAAAGGTGTGTGTGTGTGTGAGAGAGAAAGAGTGGCATACTGCGTTAGTTCTGTGGCACATCTCAGGACTCCAGACAATCCTTCAGAACTGACCTTCACAGCTATGCCTCTGGCTCGGTGACTGTATAACTGTGTGTGTGTGTGTGTGTGTGTGTGTGTGTGTGTGTATGTGTGTGTGTGTGTGTCCATCCAAGGCTATTTGGTCATTGGATTTGAGGCATCTAATGTTTTCAAACAGTGGAATCATACCGTGACATTGAGGTGGACAAAGTACATGTCTTGTAAAATGTCCACATATCTTTATATCAGTGTCACTGATATAAACTGAGGTGAGTTTATGACGTTCTCTCATTCTCAGCCTTGGAGACGTCATGTGTGTTTGTGTGTGTGGGGGGGGGTTATACCCTTATGAGGACTAAAGGTCAGCTCTTACTATTTTGTAATGACAATTTTGGATTGTCCTGACAATCAGATGGTCCTTGCAGAGTTTTTCTAGACAAATATAAGAAAAAGAGTCAAAAAGATTCCTTCTCATTACTGAGGTTAAGGTTAGGGTTAGGTGCAGGTGCAGGTGTAGCATTAATTAGCTGCATTAATCAGTATGTCAGTGGTCCTCACAAGGATAGTAAAACCAACATGTGTGTGTCTGCTCTGTGTGTGTTGACCAACAAGGAGGCATGAAGCACATGTTGTGGTTTGCATGCACATTTATGCACACACACACACACACACACACACACACACACACACAAACACACACACACACAGTCCCTGAGGTGAAATTGAAAGGTCTCCCGGGCGGCATGTTAGTGGGAATAAACAGTGTGTC
>JAQQZU010000007.1:20989373-21000722 GCA_030068025.1 Parauchenoglanis punctatus | reverse complement strand
GAATTCAACAGTGCTACCTTCAACTGACACTGATGTGGAAACACACACACACACACACACACACACACACACACACAGAGAGAGAGAGAGAGACTGAAAGAGAGAGAGGGATAGTATTTTATACACAAGGGTTTAATCCACCTATTTGCAATGAATTGATCAACATTAGCACTGTTTATTTCAGTTTCCCTCTCACAATCTCTCTCTGTCTCTCTGTCTCTCTTACGCTTCAGGGGTAAAACTGTTGTTGAGCCACACAGCGACATGTTGCTGATTAAATATTTGTCATCAGCTATTTAGGTCATGCACATACAACCAAGCAGAAAAACTTACATTCCCACAGACAAATACAGATTAATATTGAGAAAAGGGATGCGCTCAGATTAACAGATTCTCTCTCTCTCTTTCTCACACACACGCACACACACACAAACACCATACACACACACACTTAGGTGATTTAGGGATCTAGGTGGTTTATTCTTAATACAGCAGTGACACTGACATAGTAGTGTGTGTATGTGTGTGTGCGTGTGTGTGTGTGTATGTGTGTGGTTCAGGTATAACTATATCAGTGTTCATTCTCAATACAGCACCACAGTTGGCTAGAGATTGTAATTGGTGGATGTCTTTAACCCTGCAATAACGTGAATGCTGCTGCAGCTGATACACACATAGCATCATCACACACATTATAATCATTCTTCTAGAGCACATGAAGTGTTTGTGCCTGCAAGAGTGACAATAAAAACCATGAAAGAAAAAAATATTAAAATTAATAAAACCCGATTCATTATTTCAATACTCAATACAATTTTGTTTTACTACCATCACCATCACCTTTGTTGTTGGGGAAATTAACTGTTTCAAAAAGAGGGAGTATAAGGGAAAGTAATGCAGTCGGCATAAAAGTGAAAAATGGCTCATCATTAAATGAAAAATCCACGCTGAACGACTTAAATATTATACTCCTAATTAACATGTGATCTTTAAGGTTTATTTATGTTGCACAGACACTTTACTCCTTCAGTCTGTCCGTTTCTTTTCCCTCTTCACCTGTACACTCTGTTCAAACAGATCAGCTTCCAAAACTTCAACTTTCAACCTAAAACCATGATTCTCATTGACTCATAGATTGCTACCTAGCCGAGACACATCCCTGCTGTAACTCAACACATTCTGGTACTTTGAGTCCAGGGCTTGCACTAACGTCTCTACTACTTCTGGGCTGGATTTCACATTAATATGATGCTGAATATGACGTCACTGGAAACTGGTGAGTGAGAAAACAAGTTTTTGCTCTTTGGGAGACACTGGAAGAAAAGAGAGGTAAGTTTTTTTCTTTCTTTGTTAACCCATAATCTGAGCCTGGAAGGCTTCTGGTATTTACATAAAGTCACCACTGTTTCCCCAACAAGGTCACGAGGCATGCCAGTTTGATCATGCCAGCCCCGTGTACTCAGAGTCCCTCGGCTTGGCACTGTATTGCCAACAAAGGCTCAGCAATGATAAATTGTTAAAGCTCGAGAGTCGTTGATGCTGCAGGGAGGTTGTGTTGGAGGACGAGCTGTCAAACACGGTTAGGAATTGGCTAGCGTGAAAAGCGGGGCTGTCTGAGTCGAGGGAGTGACTGTCTGGTCCTGATCTCTCTCTCTCTCTCTCTCTCTCTCACACACACACACACACACACACACACAGGTGAAACAGGCACAAATATCCAGGACAAGTGCAGATATTACAGTTACTTGATTCCAGTGGTGGCTGGTGGTTATTAAAATAGGACAAGCACAATTTTTTATTATGGACTAAAGCTCCTAAGACTAAGTATCTAAGACTAACAATAAACACAGACAATTTTACTGTCAAAAAGGACCTTTTTTTGCTCCCTGACTTTTGACTTTTGAATTAAAATCTTGGTTGTTATTCTGCCCTCCTGTTTAATTTTCCTTTCCTCAGAAGTATGAGTCTTTTCTAAAATCAGATCAACATTAGCATTGTCTGCCATTTCCAGCCAAAAAGCAGCTAACCTGCTAGCTGAAGAAGCAAGTGACAGGATCTAGATAGACTCATAAACAACAAATATCAGAAATGAATGCAAACAGAACTTTATACTTACAATCTATTTGCAATATTTACAAATTATACCAGCACTGATATGTTTAAGTTTGAGATGTTCAGTCACGATTTACTGATCAGCAATTGGTTAAAAGGTCCCGCTCGCCCCTTTGAGAGCTCTACCAATCATCATAAGTAGAACCGTGCATCCATGTGGGACAAAGAATGCATTGTCCAATAAATGTCAAGATATTTTTTTTTCTGTGTACCAACACTCCATCAGCTTTTTGCCCAATGGCTTCCTTCCTATTAAAACAGCGAGTACACAAACACCTAACAGACACTAATAGATGCAATGGCTTCAAATGGTGTCTGTTAGCTCTGTGTGGATGTGTTCAAAGGAGACTGTATTGTTCACCATAAAACAGTTTGAGTTTAATGAACAAACCGTACGATACAGCAGTGAGATACTTGATACGCTAAAGTATTTAATTTCACCAAGACTGATGAATAATATAGATACTTTGGTAAACATTTCATTATTGCACTTAAATGAAATGTAGTCTTAGTCTTAAAGCAAACACCACTGCTTGATTCCACTGAATGCTTCATTTTCATGTGTAAAGAAGCTGGTCCGAAGGTTTTTGCTTCAACGTTTGGTATTTAAGACTGTCATCAGATATATGGTAAACTACCAACCACTACTAACTGAAAATCTGGATTATTTATAAACCAGATTCAATCACACCCTTAGAATAAAATTGAATCATTTAATTTAATAGTATCTATGACGATTGGTGCCATTTTAAGTTTTTTAAATCATTTGTCAACATTTAATATAAGAAAAACGCATTTAAAAAACTTTCAAAAAAATGTGTTAACCATCTCAGGAAACAATCTTATTTCCTACGTTTCTTTGCTGAGAAAGAGTAACAGGGTTGGGTTTTTAACCAATAATAAGCAAATACACACTATGTGGATAACTAATCATATGAGGATATTCTAATCATTTATTAAAATTTTTTAATTAAAATTCACTTTCAGTTAAAAGAGTCCTAAGTGATCTCGCCAGTCAATATATCAAGATATCATTGAAAATAAAGAAAACTTATTGGAAACTGGGCTTGACAGAGACATTGAACAGGTTAATGTTAACAATAAGAATGTTCTCTCCTTACACATCACTGAGAAAACCTCTCCAAAACTAAATACTGTATGTAAATATGTGATTTGCTTAATTCATACCACTTCAAAATGGATTCTCATACTAATATCTCATCTATAATAATAATATCCATGTCTGTTTGTCTCTGTTTTAATCCATGTGTGTTTGTGTGGTTTAAACCTCTGGGAGATTAAAATAGACTTGGAATCGGTGCAAAAACAAAGCACCAGTGTGCGTACATTTATATTTGCTCTAAGGACAAGGGATAACACTGACCCTGCATAGCTTCAGCATAATGAGAGATTAATCCATTTTAGATTATCCACTGTTGATGAATTAACATTTTTAAGCATCTATGTTCACTTTGTACAACAGCAAGATTAATAAATAGATTAAATTAGGTCATGGACTTGGAAGTAAATTGTTAATTTGTTGTGGGAAATGCTATCCAGGAGGGCACACTAGCGGCATTCATGGATAGAGGTTAATAATAATTTAACTAGGAGGAGTTAATGTTGTCATAAGTCAAGTGAAATAAGGGACAGAGAACTGTGGCATCAAACACACAAGAGGTTACATGCAAAAGAATGTAGTGTGCATTTCATTTGTACTGGGAATTCAGATTTCCACTGGAATTGGAAATTTCAACTGGAACGTCCCTGAAGTCAGATTTCTGACTCGGAAAGTTAGAGGAACCTCACCAACCCCGACTTCAAAATCCAAGATGGCTGCTCCATGCATCAAGATTAAGTGAAAGCTGTAATAATACTTTTTATTAGTACTTGTGTCTTATATGTGTCTCAATCAATTAGTCGTACAAAACAGTAATGTCCATCTTCTATCTGTGGACATGCTGTTATATTGTTTGTATGTGCAAAATACCACGTAATGCATTGTTATCTATTGGCGTAGCTAACAACCTGCCTAGAACTTGTATTGCTAATTACTGGTATTGGTTTTCCAACTTGTTGTACTGGAATGCAGTCAACTCGGTGTAATGTCATTCCCAGCTCCGACTTCCGATTTCGAGGCAAAAGGAATCATTAGCAAATCATTATCAAAAAAAACATTAGCAACAAGACAAAGAAAATTACATAGGGACTCTAATGAAGAGGAAACACAAAACAGGCGAGAGTGATCAAGAGAACATGTGACAGGGCCATGTTATCTGTTGTAGCCTGTGAGGGCTGAGAGGGAACTGAATTCAAGGAGGCTGAAACCGGCACTAATGTGGCCTGTAATAGCTCCAGACTGTCCTTCTGTCACCAGCCTCTTGTTTTATGCTTTCTTGGAGCTAACAGTCTAAAATGCAGATTGTCACATAGTCTAACTGAGTAACATCAAAGCACAAACTCATCTTTCCTAAAGACTTTCCCATGGCAAAATATCCAAAGTTATAGTTTACTTACTTTACATGTTAAATCTCCTTACAGAAAGCCATAACTAGTGCAACATAGATATACATTTTATTGATAAACAATACATTTTTTAATCCACTAATTGAGTTTAGACTATGTGGAGCATCACTGTGAATGAGCTGCTACTCTTTCTAAACCCTTTAACTACTAGAGGTGGCACTGGTGGGTCCAGTTGCGCATTTACATTTATGTCATTTGGCAGACGCCCTTATCCTGAGCGACTTACATATATCTCATTTATACAACTGAGCAGTTGAGGGTTAAGGGCCTTGCTCAAGCACCCATCAGCGATAACTTGGCAGTGCTGAGATTTGAACTCACAACCATCCGATCACTAGTCCAATGTCTTAGCCACTGAGCTACCACTGCGCATCAATTAGCATTTCTCAAATTCACGCAAAAAAATTTGCGACTCCCACAAAATAAATACGCACTTAAGGGAAAAAGGCTTACCTAAAAGCAAAAAACAACATTTCTAACTAGAAAAAACACAATTTATGGGCCTAAAAAAGTGCGCTCCAGGGGTTAAAGGGTTCTCTCTTTTCTTAGCCCCTTAGGAGTCTTGAAATTCATGACAATGGTTTGCTTCCTATCAGGAGAGACGGTCTTATTAGTTGTCATGGAGGGGATCCACATCTGCTCCATACAGACTCCCGCTGGTGTCCCACATTCTCCCAGGGTACAGGGATGGCATGCAACAGGGCCCTTCTCTGTTCTAGTTGGTGGAATGAATTTCCTCTTGATGTCCGAACAGCTGGGTCACTAAACAACAATCATCTTTAAACAACGATTTAGACCTACATCGTCACGATGTACTTAAATTAGTACTTTTGTCAAATCCAAATGTGTTATTTCCTATTATACTATTCTCACCAGTAGGGTTTTTATACTGCTAAATTAGTGAACCAGTATGAGGATATATTTATTGATAAAGAATGGCATAAATGTAATTGTAAATTACGATAACAAATGATTAAAAATTAGAAAGAGCACATTCATATAAATTTGTGATTTGTAATATACACGCAGGGTAGGGAGCAAAAAGAAGAAATGGGAAAAAGAAAGAAGGAAATGCATGTGTCAGGACCTGCTCCTCATGGCACACGCGAGTGCGCCCGATGGACTCGGCCACTCGCGTAGTGCTTTTGATGTCTCCGTTGTGCACACTTTTTTTATAACAAACCTTGCCCCAAATCTTCAGAATAACTTTTTACATTAATGTAGATCTTTTTACACTCTCTCAAATTGTTTGTGGATAGAAAAATGCAGATGTTTGCATCTTTTGTCTGCAATACATGGACATTATATGAAAACAGATATGAATATTTTGAGCACTAAAAAGATACAGATACACATAATGACATTACTTTACACTTGTGGTAAGTATGAAGGAAGTAAATATAAATAAACCTTAATAAGGGAAGGACAGAAGATACAACAGAAGAGAAATGAAGAAAGAAGAAAGATAGACAGAAGGAATATAGAGCATAATGAAGATGTAATGGAAGGAAAATAAGAAAGAACTACCATCAGGGCTGCTGATATAGATAATTAATCAACACCTTCTGACCAATCAGATTTGAGAATTCAGCAGCACTGTAATACAGAGATTTGAATCCAAAACAGATCCGTGTTTTGATTTGATGATAATTTCATTGTTGCATTTACATTTGACAGGAAAATTTCTCTTCCCTACTGAAATAAGCAATGTCACAAGAGGAATGTAAAATACAGGCTGCCTAGTTAGTACCCAGGGTACAGCTCAGTGAGGCGTGATCTGATGTACATACTAATGCTTGACCTCAGCTTGGTGGTCTGCACATAGCTGACCACCTCACTCTGGCAGCTGAATCTTATTTATTCAATTCGTGTCCACATTAAAGACATGGCGGCTCAAAGGGAAATCACATCCAATCAGCGTCAGAGCAGTCGGCCACATCGGCGGACGCTGTCCATATCATCTGTTAACGGAGAAGAGGATGAAGACTGAGCTTTTAGCAGCTGTCTGTGTCGTTCGTGTACTCAGAGATTTTAAGATAGTCCTGAAGTAATTTGCAAAAACCTGAGAAAGTGGCAGACATATAATGGCGATCTTTCTCTCAAAGAACAAAATGAAGAATACAGAGAATTTATAGTTACAAGGCATTTGATGTGTTAGGTTTTATAGATTTTCTTTTTATTACAAATTAAAAAATAGTCAAATGGTAAGATATGAATTAAAAAAATAAAAACATTTGTATCTTTCTAAATGTGAAAAAATATCCTCTGAGCATATCCTCTCCTTCAAATATGGACCTCCTGGGTCTATATTTTATTTTTGATTTTAATGTATATTTTTGATTGCTGTCTTGTTGCATGATGCTTTATTTGCATTTCTATAACATTTTCTATAATTTTTTTGTACTTAAATTGAAAATAGAGCTATATTTCCCTTCCCGAGTTCCCTTTTTTTCCATTTAAATACCAAGGGGGGGTGTAAACTTTTGCACTCAACTGTAATCAATTCAACAGTTCCAGTTATTATTGTTGACATTATGGTTTAATGGGGGGAAAATCAGTAGTTATATTCTTAATTCATTTATTCACCTACAGTTTTTTCCATTTACTGTCAAGGCTGATCCAATGCGTATCCCGGGAACACTAGGAACGAGGTGGAAATACACCCTGGAAAGGATACCAGTCCATCACAGGGCATGGTACACACATATTCACATTGATGGGGGAATTTAAACTAGCCAGGTATATCTACCTTTGGGAGGTAGAAGAACAATGCGAGAACAATGGAGAACTCATTCCAGCCTCTATATTTAAGGAGATGAATGCATGCATCCTAAGCTACACAGACCTGCCTCTCTCAGACCACTTAAGCACTCTTGATTATGATTAAATTCAATCCCTCCTCTGACACGCTTGTTTTCAGGGTGACCCCTGAAGTGTCGGCTGACTGACAGATCTTTTATATAATTCTACAAGAGGCCACTCCTACTGAGGGGGAAGACAGCATGTATCCTGTTCAGACCCCAAAAATACACCCCTGTAGTCATTCATGGTGGTGCTTAGGGGCAAACATGCAATTAGAGGATTCTCACATCTCCAGGTTGGACATCTAGAACCTCAAGGATGACTTCTGTGGTGTAAGCAATTACGAAGTGTAGGTAAGCCCAAATCATGACTGTTTTGTTAGAGATACAATTGATATTAAAACTATTAGGTTTGAGCAATGCATTATATCATGAAGTTTCATCAATTCCACACACACTTAACGAAAGATCAGCATCATGATTTCAAATTTTTTAAAAGTTCGTAATGGTCTCCTGGCTTCATGTTGTGTTTCCTCTGAATACCAAACATGCTAACAAAAAAGCTGTAAACTATTAATTTGAGGAAAGAAAAAAAACACTTAACTTATGATTCTGATTTCTGTCTTTTGTGTACTTTGTGCTTTGCTTGTACAATGTGTGTTTAGTCTATCAACTTTTCACTTCTTTTCACTTTCAAAGGCATTATTGGAGAAAAAATTATGATTGAGTGAATAATCCATTTCGTTTACATTCATTACACCAATGACTGCTGATGACGTGTTACAAATGTGTCTGAAAAATTCCAGGGATCAGGTTTAGGGGGCGTGTCTTACACTTTACGTAATCACCTGATAAGATTGTCACTGTTAGGCTGCAAGAATCCGAAGTCTAGAAAGAAATCAGCCTCAGCATCACTTCTGGCTTCTTCATACCATTCATTCTATGGTTTTTTCTTGCAATTATTGGTGGCACTATTCCACTCTCAACATAATTATCTCTATACTGGGGGTTGCATTGACTAGTCAATTAATACATTCACTAGTTGCCACTATGGGGATGTCAGCTAGCAAAGCAAATGGTAACAAAAGCAGCCAAATGTAATTTAACAGTGAAATATTTCAGACTAGATAAAGTAAGTCAACTTTAATGAATTAATGCTTTCATATCTCCTTTATATGATCCAGACTCTTTCTCGAATTCCTCTGAGGCCTGAGTTTACCACAGTGAGGAAACTTCTCAAACGTTGCTCTGTTCATGATTAAGCTAGGATTTTAACACTGATTTAAAAGACGTTTCCCTGGCATGCTCTTAATCAGCGCTTTTAGCTTAGCCACCAGCTCGTCTACAAGAGTGCATTTTAAAAACTTTAAATAGTATAATTGTTTAAAAAATTCATCATTAACAGTACGTCCTAAAAAGCATTAAAGCTAGAAATGTATTGTAGCCTGTGTGTAAATGTTAACAGAAATGTGGTTTGGTGCATTCTTTCCTGCACAAATATAGCAGCATAAAAAAAACAATTTTTGCTTTAAATGCAAAAAAGACGACTTTTTAGAGAAAAAAAATTAGTAGCCATGCACTACTCTATACACATTTTAGTCTACCTTGTTCTTCCTATGCATTGCTTAACTTTACCCAGAACTGGTCCAAACCTTCCTCGACTTTCCTCTGCTCAGCAGTGATGCACAGAGCACTGTTTACTTTGCTGATGTATATAGGGCACTCTGATCTAATGGACAGGCAATGTTATGAAACATGCAGCAGAGACGCTTAGCCCTTACAGCAATGTTTATGCGCTGAGTAATCTGATTAGTGCAGTATAGGTCAGAGCAACTAGGCCTTTTCTCTTGGCCTCATGTGTTAGCCATAGAGATGTGGTTTGTTCCCCAGGGTCTCTGGGCTGCAGAATGATGCAGGAACATGTCCTTCTGTGAGTGAGGCACATTAAAGGAAAAGGAGGAGATAAACCATGCGGTATTAACAATTTTAAATATCCTCTGATGATTGAATTGCCAAAATACTGAAGTTTTAATAGTCTGAATTTTTACTGGATTAGGTCATATGATGGTGTGGAAGAAAACCGGGTAGAATAAGTGAAGAGGTTCTAGAGGTTTCTCAGCAGAGCTGCCAGGTCTGATCACCACTCAGACACAACTGCTTTCTCTGAGCACGAGATGGTGGTTTGGCCTCAGGTTTTGTTTTGATCTCCTGCTGCTTTGTGTGTTGCTGACAGGTTCTCTGTGAATTACGAGTGAGTGTACTGTGGTAAAGAAAAGCCTGAAGCTCCATGGTGCTGCCCTTGCCCACTCTAATGTTTGATACAAAACAAATAACTTTAAAAAAGTGGAAAAAAGGCTTTTATCTAATAACTGTCTTGTTACTGACATGCTCTTTTAGCCTCATTATAGTATTTTCTACACATAAATATGGAGCTTGCATTTTTGTTTTGCTCTTATATTTTTACATGCTCATTTAGGCCTTCTGAGTACAAACAATACATTTTAAAGATATTTATTCATTCATTCATTCATTCATTTAAATGAATACATTAGATTTTCAGCAAACTGATTTCCATGAAACTTGGTAGAAGCATGGGCCCAGGAAAACTCATTACATTTTGGAATGGATCCGAGTCACAGGGCAGATCCAAGATTTAGTGTTGCATTCGCGACGAGTTTAAAAACTGCGCTCAAAAATGTCATACATCTTAAAATCCAGTTGAGAGTTGGCAGTAAACTTCAATAGTGATAAAACATAGCCAGTGCAGGAATATGATGAGAAATTACCTTAGTTACAATAATAAGTTTAAAATAATTACATTATATTTTCAGCTAGATATTCCAGGATACAAATCAATGATTTCAAAGATGCTCATGTTTATTTGTGTGTATTTTAATAGGGAAACATTCTAAAGGGTTCTACACAGAGCTTTGGGACAACCAAAGAACCATCTCATCAGCTTTTTCCCCCCCAGTTTTCTCCCTAATTTGTTCATATCCAAATCCCACCTGTCAATTAAGTCTCTCCCCTGTCACGCAATACTAAAAACCAGGCAGGGCAAGGCTATCAGGTGCTTCCTCCAAGTCACGTGAAGCCAGCCAGTTCTTTTTGAACTGCTTTCTTTTCGAACATCCCTTTCAGAGTGCACAAGCTCACAGACACTCATGATTGGCTAGACTCACAGTGAGTGACTGGGAAGATAGTGTAAGCTAACCCTCTCGGAGAGTACAAGCCAATATTGCTCCTGGCCATGGGTGGCTATGGCGTCACCGGGATTTGAACTCACAATCCCAACAACAGGGTAAACATTTTCTGTTGTGCCATTCAGGGCATGAATCCCACGGGAGTCATCCCCACTTCAGGATCTTGTGATCTCCCTAGACAACTCTCAGATCTCACCTTCTGTCACTGCATACAATCTTGGGTTAACCATGGACAATTAACTGTCCTTTTCCTCACACACCCATGCCAATTTCTTCTTTACAACATAAGAAGGGTTTGTCCACTCTACTGCAACTCGCTCCTGGCTCAGATACTGCAACTCGCTCCTGGCAGGTCTGCCCCTCCACACTATTCATCCTGATCCAGAATGCTGCCGTATGACTTGATTTCTCAATTCAGAATTCCCACTTGTAAACTTGGGAAAGTCTGCTCAACCTCGAGTTCATCTCATGACATCAAATCCATATCAGATGCTCACAGACTGAACAGTAAACTAAGTAGCTCTTCTTTACTTTTAAATGAGTTATACTGTGCGTACTGTGGTGTGGTGGTTAGCACTGTTGCCTCACAGCAAGAAGGTCCTGGGTTCGATCCCCGGGTCACACAGGATGCCTTTCTGTGCAGAGTTTGCATGTTCTCCCCGTGCATGTGTGGGTTTCCTCCCACAGTCCAAAGACATGCAGATTAG
>JAQQZU010000007.1:20948253-20967964 GCA_030068025.1 Parauchenoglanis punctatus | reverse complement strand
GCTCGCATTCACACCTATGGGCAATTTAGAGTAGCCAGTCGACGTAATCTGCATGTCTTTGGACTGTGGGAGGAAACCGGAGCACCCGGCGGAAACCCACGCACACACGGGGAGAATATGCAAACTCCGCACAGAAAGGCACCCTGGGTGACCCGGGGATCGAACCCAGGACCTTCTTGCTGTGAGGCGACAATGCTAACCACTGCACCACCGTGCCCGCCCCTAAGTATTAAATACACACTATATTTTAAAAATGCACGCTATGAATTATTGCACAATAAATTATTGCACGATGAGTTATTGCACAAAACAAAGCAAAACAGTGGACTAGGGAAACTCTCTGCATGACAGGGACCGGACTAGTTAAGAGTGAGGTACTTAAATCCAAAAAACCAATACGGGTTTGTGAAAGGTGTGTAAGTTCTTTGAGGTGTTGTGTCCGTGGTGTGAATGATTCAGGGGGTGAGAGATTTCCTTCCCACTTTGATGTTCTTACCAATCAGTCTGACAGTGGCCGGAAAGAAAAAGCTGTTGTGGAAGCGTGCCTTGTGAGTGTTGATCCTGTCAGGCCTGTGGTGTCTCAGGGGGTATCTTGAGTTCTTACACGTAAACAGAGCGTCAGCTGGGTGGTTTTGACCACTGAGGATGCTCTGTGCTTTTGTCCAGAGCCACCGATTCTCTCTGCAGTTCTGATGATTCATTGAAGAGACAGATGGTGTTTCCAAACCACACAGCAATGCCGCTGATGAGAACGCTCTCAGCGAGTCCGGAGTGAGGAGCTGACGTCTGAGTCCGGCTTTCTTCAGCAGCCTGATGAAGTAATGCCGCTGCTGTGCTTTCTTTACTGTTGTCACAGTGGTTTTCACCCAGCTCAGGTATTCTAAACATCCCATATTTTAGTATTTTTATTTCAAATGTACTTTTCAGTACTCTAAAATTTGAAAAATCTAACTAAGCAAGGTGTGTACAGTAAGTGAATGGAGAAATGGTCATTATGTAATCTTTAGTGAATTGAGAAATGTTAACAACCTAGATCTGATCTAATCGGAAAATGCCAACTTCTGTATTCCTCTAATTCGATTTTTATGTATTAAAGCTCATATTAATGCTGTCTATGAGTCTTATATCTGTTTTACAGCTTTATCATTAAAATACACATGTATTTAATAAAGCGATTATTTCAAATCATATCAGGATCCTAGATTTCCTTATTTAATTGCTATTCTATCACTTTGTTTGTTCTGTGGCTATCATTGACAATATGTAAGGAATAAAATATTTGAGTGGTGCTTTTATAAGAAAGCAATCGAGACAAGGTGTGATGCATCCCAACATGAAGTTGAGCTACCCTGAAATGTATTTATTTTCCTATAATAATAACATTTATCACAGTGTTTTATTTATATTGTACAACAGCCATCTTCTAACAATTTAAAATGTCTTATTTGAAAAAGACATCATTTACATTTATCATTGAAATGCCAGTTATGTTTAACATCGTGGGATGACTACAAAACAAAGGAGATCCTCTTATGTTTTAACTATCATTCCCTTACCAGCTCTGTTTTTCTCTTTTTGAAGTTAGGAAAACAGACGTCAAACTTAGAGAAACTGCAAATGCGTGAAGTTTTCCGAAGATTTCAGGACACTTATAGCTTTATCTCTGACTGTTACAAAATGCTGACATTCGAGACTGTTAAAAAAGTTCTCCTAAAAGAAAGGTTCATCATACCAACATTATAAAAATTATATATTTTATGGAAAATATATGAACATCTGATGACCAATCAGATTCGAGAATTCAGCAGTGTTGTGGTATAAACTGTAAAGAAACATAAGAAGAGTAGATAACTTTTTATCACATTTACCATCTGCCCTGTCTGATACACCTGCCATGGACGATTCCTCAGCACACACAGCCATATAAACTGAGACATATGGCAGTCTTCCAACTGAGATCCATATCCTCTTCTTTAAATTGCTTTGACCAGTTTCAGGGTAGTCTTTGGTACTTCAGGGACGATACTTACGTATCTGTACTGTCTTTATAAATTAAAATGTCAGTGAGTTATTTCAACTTTGATTAACACCAAAGAACATGGATGGTGTTTGGTTAAAAATAAATGTGTTGATTATTGCTAAGAGTTCAAATAAATAGAGATGACAATCCAATGTGTGTGATAGTTTTTACAGTAATTATACTGGTTCAGAATGGCACTTCTTAAAATGACAAGCTTAGATGAAAACTTTGATTAAAACTTTTTTGAATTTTATTAAAAGCATTGCTGCAGGGTGTCATTTAAAAAAAAATTATTCTTCTTGAAAATCACAGCACAAATGTTCAAAATTATTATAATGGTTTATAATTAATTAATCCAAACCTCAGTCATTTAAAAACAAGTAGGCTTATAAATAACATTAATTTGGACCTGATGTTAATTTGGTGGAAAGTTCAGGAATAAAAAGCTTAAGGGCTTTAGTGAATAGACAAAATTCTTGTGTATGTATGTGTGTAATTATTGATAGTGTGTTTGCTGATGTTTGGTTTAAGTGTGTAGTCTGTGTGTATGTTTAGTATTTATACGTGTATGTACTGTTGAGATTCTCTCTCTCTCTCTCTCTCTCTCTCTCTCTCTTTCTCTCTCTGTGCTTAAGGATTTAGTAAATCTTGCATGCTGGGCATTAAAGGCTCAGAGCAAACCAACAAAAGTGTGTATGTTCATGTGTGTGTGTGTGTGTGTGTTGTGTGTATTTGGGCAGATGATTGTCCTGCCGCCTCGCAGAGATCATCTGCACAGCTGTGAGGTTCTCAAATCTTGTCATGTTCTATCAGAATCTCTCGCCTTGCTGGATGAATCCAAGCTTAAAAGCTGATCAGTGAAAGAAAAGCTGACATAAAGTACATCCCACCAATCACAACACAAGTAAACAAAAAGCTGTTGGTGGCTGACTGATGCCCAAAAGTCCACATACTAGGAGTTTGCTTTAAACGTAACAGAGAGTGTTACATTTTATGTGTTCTGAGATGCTTTTCTGCTCACCACTGTTGTAAAGAGTGCTTATTTCAGTTACCATAGCCTTCCTGTCTGCTCACACCAGTCTGGCTATTCTCATCTTACCTCTCTCATCAACAAGGCATTTCCTTCTGCAGAAACCCTGCTCACTGTTTTGGTTTTTCACTCATTCTGTATCGACTCTAGAGGCTGTTGTGCACGAAAATCCCAGCAGATCAGCAGAAATTGGAATCAACATCTACATCGATGTCAAGACCACATTTTACCCCATTCTGATGTTTGATGTGACTGATTAACCAACATTTTGATTAACTGAAGCTCTTGACCTGTATCTGCAGGATTTTATGCCATGTGATTGACTGAATGGATAATTGTGTTCCTAATAAAGTGACCATTGACTGTGTATACGTATATTATTGTATATGTTGATATATAGTACTAATATTCGTCACGCATTTTAAAATGACCAATTAAAATTCAGCATGTGGTGTACGTCACATGAGCGATTATATCCATATATGGCATTTCCGAATAGGCATATATTGTAGTGTAAACATATATTGTACTCATTAAACCCTGACCAGTTTCGACTAAAATATAGTTTTTATGCCTTTAACATGTTTTAGAGAACCATTAATAAGGTTGGGTTTGACAACACTGCGCTAATCTATCTTTATTTTTATAAATATAACAAGACATAATACGTTACATCATGAGTTGTTATAAAAAAAAAATAATAAACAAATCTGGAAATCTCGCGATAAAACGCGATATCTGCAGACTCGCGAGGCGATATAAATACCGCCGTGTTTATGTTTGGCTACGATTTGAACGTTTTCTGGCTCCTTCCGCTTTTCCTTTTCTTTCCTCTCTCTCAGTTTGCCATGTCTTCCAAATATGCATCTCTAGATTTCGAAATTTTCGGCGATGTTCAGGGTAGGTAGCTCTGAATGAGTGCGTTTGTGAGTATGTGCGCGTGTGTGTAGCGCAGACAAGATATCCCACAATCCTCTGCGCTTCTCTACAGTCAGCTGCAGAAACGAAAATAAATGCTATAACGTGATTACACATGAGTTATATACATACAAGTACAGATTTATACAAAGTATTGTCATTGAATATATGCTCTGTTATTTTAAAATAAATAAATCAACTCGTTGTATTTTGGTAATATATTAGCATGTAAACATGCATTAACGCAAATGACCACCAGGTGGCAGCAAATACAGCTTATAGCGGGTCTTACTGTTGCAACGTCCTGAGTACTGAAATCTATTTTTTTTTAAAAATCTAAAGTCTCTTTTGATTAAAATTTAGTTCTGCAACTGACATTACTTACAATCTTACTTGTTTTTGACTTATTACGTATCAACTAGTGCCCCCAAATAGTGTCACCTTAAAAAAATTAGCCAGTGATTTTTAAGGTGAATTACGTAGTAAATTATTAATTGAGCTTGATGTATTTACAACAAATCAGAAACTTTTATTAAAACAAAGATTTTGTTCTCATTTCAGGTGTGTGTTTCAGAATGGTAAGAAAATACTCCTCTTTTAGTTTAATATTAAGTAAGGAAGATGTATGTAAAGAATAAAACACTTCACAACATGTTATAGGAGAATAATCAGCAGTGCTGTGGACTGTTTATTATTTTCCATTAACAGCACATCCCAAAGTGTTTTATTTCTCTTATACCACAGCAGTTTGCCAATTACTAGTACAATTTATGAGAATTTTTTATCCAGTTATATTTACATTTAATGTTGTTTACAAGTTATTTATAGCAGCTATAAACAGTCTTTCCCTCACCAGGATTTACAAAAAGACAAAAAGCACACCTTATAAAGTTACTAAGTAACCAGAAAATGGAAACTCCTCTTCTGATGACTTTCCCATGGCACAAAACTGACTGAAATTTCTCCAGATCAATGATCAAACACTTTATTGTGTGAATAATAAATAGTAAATGTAAATGAGCTGTTATCATAGAAGCATTATAGTGCATTCATATAAACCTTGCCTGTTATAGAAAATTATTCCACACTTTCTGACCAATCAGAATTGAGAATTGAGCAGCACTGAGGTGTACGATTGCATTTAGAAGATTGTTATGTCCCATGATTCATTAACCTCATTCTTAAGATTGGTTATTCCATAATCCATTTTGTAAAAGTGTGTGTAAGTGTATGAGTGTGTAAGTCAGGTCATGTGACTGTGCAGTACACAGAGGATCAGGCCAAAAAGCTGGGCGTGAACGGCTGGGTGAAGAACACCAGACAGGGCACCGTGATCGGCCAGGTGCAGGGGCCTCCAGAGAAAGTCAGCGAGATGTGAGTACCAAACTTTCTGCATGATCCAGACTCACTGCTCAACACAGCTGAAGCTTAATGATCAGTTCCAACGTACAAAAGGTTAGAGTGCAAAAGATTGCATCCTCCATGGTTTCTGGGTAAATTAATACATTACTTATTTATATTTGTGTATGAAGAACTTAGCCATGGGAATAACTGTGTCGATGAATAATTCGATATTTCTGGACATTTAAACGTCCATTACATCACTGTTTCTCACATCTTATAATATTTCTTCTTAGAAGTCTAAGTAAAAAAAAAAAGCCATATGTAAAAGCTTGCATCACCCTGCAGTACCTTCGTCAAACAGCAGGAGGTGCAACTCGCCTGTTCTTTACTCCATAGAACTCTCTAGAATCTAGCTTTTTTTTTTTCTTTGAGCTTTTTCATGCTCCTGGACCACAGACTATAAACTACACCTCCATATGAATCCCTCATAGGGGCGAATGAGCATGTGTGTATCACACTTCCCCTGTCCAACATGCTCCATTAAAGAGTATCGATTAAACAGCGGTTTTAATTGAAAAAGCCCTTGCAGCCAGGGAGTGATGTCATTTGTCCTGATGCAAATATTAGGATCCGTCCTTCAAGTATGTAATTGCTCTCCTAAAAAAATAAATAAATAAATAGTGAGTGTGTGTAGTTTCATAAGGCCAGGCGCAGGGCAGGATGAGGCGAGATGATGTCATAACATGAGCCTGGGCTGGGGCGACTCACGGGGCGGGGAGCGTATGACATCACAGTTCCCTAATGTAAACCAGACATGAGAGGCATTATGAGAGATGGAGAAACACAGAGAGAGTGAGAGTGAGAGACCCACCCAGTCTGTGGTGATTGTAAATGGGGAAAGCAGTATGTTATGTGTGTGTGTGTGTGTGTGTGTGTGTGTGTGTGCACTGATTTGTGCATATTACAAGAAAATAATATAGTCATAATTGCTAATGGTGTGCTCTCTAGTTAATCGATTTGTTTAATCTAATTGTTTGTTCTATTGTTTAAAATAGAAATAATAATTAAGAGGATCATCGTCATTAAGCCAAACTAAATAGAATCAGACTTACTAAATAAAGTTGGTTACTATTATTACAAACATTACAAAAATCATTACTGGAGGCATAAAAAGATCACTTCTTCTTTCATCTTCATGCCAAGAAGGCTACTTTTAAGTGCAAAAGTTTGCACTCCCTTAAATGGAAATCATTCATTCATTTATTCATCTTTATCCTGATCGGGGTCCTGGTGGATCCAGAGTCTGTCCCAGTACATTTAGAGAAGACAGGCTGCCTACCGGGATGTTTTTTTGGGATGTGAAGGAAACCAGGGAACCTGGAGGAAACAGGCACAGGGTGTATGAGGAATAAAACCCATCAGGATGTGCTGTTATTGGAAAATCATCAATGTCATGGTGCTCTGCTTCGTCGCTGAATATTTTTCAATAACAGCACATTTATGACAAATAGTTGTTGTTGTGTGTCATTATATTACAGTTTTTGCCTAGATATTATACTATGATAAAAATGTCATGGCTACAACAACAACAACAACAAAAAATGTAAGTCATTAATCACAACCGCAATGCAAAACATCAGCCAAAACTGTGACGGTCCTTTTTTCTGATATCATGCTGGAAAATTTTATTATAAAATTAAGATGCATGAATCAAAAATAGAGCAAATCTTGATCGGCCTCAAGATCCCCACCCTTACCAAATAATGCTCTGTATTAGTACGACTTCCTAATGTGTTTGTGTGTGTGTGTGTGTGTGTGAAAGAGAGACAGACAGAGAGAGAGAGAGAGAGAGAGAAAGCCTCAATACAGTGCTGAAAGCTCACTAAAAAGCTTTTCTCCGTCAAGTCGCTCTCTCTTCTTCTTCATTCCGGCTCTTGAACCGGACATGCGAGAGACCAGAAATGCGTTTGCTCATTAAATATTTACCCAGACAGAGACAGCTGTACAGCTCCCCAATCCTATAATATGCCGAACCCTCTCTTCTTCCTTTTACTGTTTTCTTTTCCTGCCTCTCAGTTAAGGAGGGATGAGGGGAAATAATATCATACCACAATGATTAAAGACATGTGATATTTAGTTTTGCTGAGGATAAAGATGGAACACAACACTAGGACAACTGCAGTATGAAAAAACAATAACAGAAAAGCATACTGTGAAATCAGAGCACTGCTGAATACTCGATGCAGATTGTTCAGAAATGGAATACAGTTTTCATAAGTATGTTTTCATTAGTGTTCACTAAGAATCATTGTGTTTTCATAAGTTTAGAACGAGCCCTTTATATCTACACAGGGAGCGGGTCCACCTCTATGGAGCCGCCATGTTGCGCCGCTACAGTAGCCCAGAATGGACAAACCTCTAGAGAGCACCTTCCATGTTTCGCGTTTTTGCAAGTGGCAGCATGAATCCGTAAAGGACAACGACGAATAAGAAATAAAGACAAGGGAAAAGAAAGAAGAGGAATTGGTGTTTGTGGTGCTGGATAACAAGTTTGAGAACCCAAATTTTGAAAAATAGAGGATCATACTTATTATTTAGCATGAGAGTGTGAATGTAAGTGCTTGGAAGTACGCTACGGGCACCTGACGGCCACCGTACGCTCTAATACATGTTTGGAAAGTGAGGGGTAAGAGAGGTGGTTGAATCCTACATAGTGGACCTTTAATGCCCTTGCTCTAAATGTTGTTTCTATAGTCGCAGTTTACATGGGGGTGTGTATTACAGACGCTCCACTTTAAGCACAAATGAAGGAGTAACAAGACGAACTGCAGCAGAGACAAAAAAGAGAAAGTGGTGAGGGAACAGCTGTTTATAGCCGTTATAACGTAAAGGATAAAAGCAATGATTTGTTTTCAGATGATCCACAACAATAAACGTAACTGTAAGCGAATTTTAAAAAGTGTCATGTCATTCTTATAGAAAGGAAAATTGCAATCCTTGGTATTTTGCTGTAGTTTAAGAGGATGAAAGGAATAAAACACCTCAAGGTGCGCTGTTATTGGAAAATCATCAGTGTACTCCGCTTCATCGTTGATTATTTTCCTGTAACAACATATGCTGAAGTGTTTTCTCACGTTCAAGTTATCCTAATCACTCAGGCCTTCTCTCATGTCGTCTTCCAGCTGCCGTGTTTATCTCATCTGTTCGTTTAGGGCGTGTGTGTGTGGGTGTGTCCTTCAGTTGACACTGAAGACTGGTGTGGAGAGACAGTGTTGTCCCAGCGGACCCTCATCGCACACACACAAACAAACATACGCACACACACACGCATACACATATAGGAATAACATCCTTTCCCATCCTTAAATAAAGACGTGTCAGTAAAATACACAGTGTAGCGTCTGAGTAGGTTTCAGCGAGACATCTTGTGCCGCATTATAACACAACACGACTTTCCACACAAAAATGGTTTATTACTCAGTGATAGGCCAAGGGCACGGTGCCGTTTGCCATCCTTGTTGCTGGCTGATATAATATCTGCTTTAGTTTTCACCACACGAGAAACCAAACACTCTGTCCAAGCCGCTGTGGGATTGGCGATTTTTTTCTGATCCATGCTGTTCGTGGATAATCATCCAGCTGGAGGAAATTCCTTCCTATCAGCGTACTTCAATGTTATCAGGCTTCCGCAACAGCAAGGCAAGGACAAGACTCTTTTCCTTTACAGCACAATAAATCTCACACACACACACGGGCACTACTAGGAAAAGAGGAAAGTCCTGGGTGGTTCGTCATTAAAGCCGAAGTGCATCGGCGCTCTGAAAACAAACACAAGTGCTAATAAGAGTTCAGCCAAAGTGTAGCTCCTAGCTTAGCGCTTAGCTCTTAGCTCTTGGCTCGATCCTGTGTACTGTTCCTCCACCAAACGCAAAAGCAACAATAAATCATACATCTGTGTAAAACTCTTTCTCAGGGCTGGGTTTCCTGTTTTCAGCCAACTCCACCTAATCAGTGATGTATGACTTCAGATGGAACGCTGACTACAACCAAACAAAGTAAAGAAAGAGGCAATAAAAATACAAACATCATTAGAAATAGGAAATTTGGATGGACGCAATGACACAAATGGCAAGTACACCAATAATGACAACATACACTGACTGAATATAAATAATATACAGTGAACAAGCAATTTTGTTCACCAAAATGGCCAAAAATGGCATGTTATATGTTTAGTTTCCACCATATGTTAGATTCAGCACCTGAAAGCACATCAACCCACTCAGTATAAAGAATACATAATGTTAATACTTTTATATTGTGTGTTATTTTTGTGTAACATATTTTTGTGGTGTAATATTCTGTTAAAAGGATTCTTTGAGTAATAAGAGTAACAAAGTGCTTTTTTATTACTTGCTTTTGTTTTGTTTTTTCAATTAGTGATTTTTGTTAATAAATTCACAAAAGAATAAAAAGCAATATCATTTATGAAAATGATGTGAAGCAGCCCAGTTGATTATTTTTCCATAATAGTACTCACAATATGTTTTATTTCTCTTATACCACAGCAATTCGTCTGTCTGAAATGATTACACTTTTTTTATTCATTAATGAATGATACATTTGCCATAGTTCCATTTAATGTTGTGAAGGATCTGCCAAACAAGCTAGTTCCTGTTATCATTTACATTATAGCAGATATAAACAGTCGTTCACTCATCAGCCTCAATTTCTCTCTGCTTTGAAGTTAAAAGACAAAAAAAATCGCAGCTTGTGAAGTTACTGAAAAATCAGAACGTGTCATCTGTCATAATATCAACAATTATGGCCCTGTTTACACTTGGTTTTAAAATTGAGCATTCAGGTCACAAATGGACTGTCGAGACACATCGCCATTTACACCTGTGTTTATCATGCGTCTCCAAGGTGTCCATTTGACCACTTTTGTTCAAATTTCGTTACTGAATACATCACTTCCGCAAGAAGGTCAAAGGTCCCCGCGCACATTAATATATATTAGTATATTAGTTAGATTAAAACGTTATGCCTGCAACATACCTTCATTATTTTCCTGCACTCCAACCATGTACATCGGTGCTCCTCTACATTTTTTTCTAGCGTGTCGCGCTGCTACTAAAACAACCACCGCGTCTAGCATTAATGATGTATTTTCCTGTTACATCCGTGTTGAGGACGCATCGGGACGCATTAGTGTTTACACTACAGAAGGTATGTGATTAAATGCGTCCCAGACCACCTCGGCAAGTGGTTTGAGCGAATGTGTCTTGGAGGTCGTTTACACTTGTATTTAGCGCTATCCAGTTCTGATCAGATCGCCATAGACACATTTTCATACCAAGTGTAATCGGGGTCTGTGAGTTTCTCTTTGTTAAATAACAACACGTGATCTGTGTTTTCCAGTTTAGATGATTGTTTTCTTGGAAATGGTCAGAGCTATAAGTATCGATGTAGTGGGTATGATGGATGGATGGCAATGTAGAAAAAATTTAGTACAACGCTAAAGAAACATAAATGTGTCTATGACGGCATATTTATCGACTATCTTTGCAGTAAACAAAATAAAATAAATGTGATTTTTTTTTATCTTTAATCATGCATCAGCCTTTTTGCTGAGTCCAACTCGTCTTCCCGGTAGTGTTAAGCTGAGTGAATCAGATGCAGTTATGCACACACACACACACACACACACACACACACACACACTCACAGAGCCAATAAGAGTCTGCCTCTATGGCCCACCATGCAGGATAATGCGTTTAGAGGTCCTCAGAGGAATCAGTTATGAGCTGTTCCGCCTATCCATGCCTACTGTGAAAGAGAGAGAGAGAGAGATAGAGACGAATAGAAATAGAGAGAGAGAGATGCTTTCTTGTGTAATCTGATTTCTCAGACTCCTCTGATGCACTTACTGATTGAGTTGATGTTGTTAGCTTTGCCTCATGTGCTGTTCTACTTTGGAACTTTATAAAATGCCATTCAGTGCAAAAGTTGGTATCCCCCCTTTCCAAGGTTCTATGGTTGCATTAATGTTAGGTTCTTCGTACTCTTCCACCCCTACGGTGTAAAAAGCCCTATAATACAATTAATTTGTGTCTCTGTGTGTGTGTGTGTAGGAAGCACTGGCTGAGGTACGTCGGCAGCCCCAGCTCTCGCATCGACCGTGCTGAGTTCACTAACGAGAGGGACATTTCTAAACTGGAGATCCGCGGATTCGGTACTCGTTATTGAATTCCGCCTCCCCGACAACGGCTCTTTAACCTTTTCAGAAAGCATCCATAAAGAATTCAGTCAAACCATCCCCCCTGCTGAGTCACCTTCATTACCCGACTGTTTAACAACATGTACTTTAAACCTAAAAGAACAAACCATTCATCAGAACGTAACCAAAGCCTTAACTACTGTATTATGACTCCATTTTTATTCATTAGTAGATTTGATCTATGTATAAATCTATGCATTAGTATTTACAAATTAACAAAACAATGTTTATTTCCTTATTTATTTACTTATCCTGAATTTGTGACTTCTCCAACCGTGTGTTACAGTACAGAAATGCCAGATGATTGTTTGCAGTTTAACAAACCACTCAGAAATAAATCATTACACTGAAACTCACATTCTAATCAACGATGCTGTCATTTTGTCGCCTGCACATTTTGTCATTCTGAAGGTAAAACTGAATGAAGCAGCACATATTGTTCAAAGTCATACACACCAATACTTTCTTTACAGTATATGTGGTGGTTTGGGAAAACTTGTCGTCTGTTACCGCAGCTGAATTCTGGAAACAGGAAAAAACAGGTCACAAACTGCGAAAAAGTATGAACTGAGCTCTGTACTTGATAATGACATGATAATGTTTTTACTTGCACAACGTTCGAACCTTGCCTTGGTGTCAAGGATATATGAGAAAACTGCATATAAATGCATGAAGGCTTTAATAAAAACCTAGAATAAAACAAGAATGACACTTCAAGTACTGAAAAAATATCATTACAAGACACAAGTGACATGAGCTATGTTCACACTAATAAGTTTTAGTTTTAAAATGCATTACTTTTGCTATGTTTACACCTGGCGTCCATACTACACCAGAGTTTTCAAGACGCTAAAATGGAGTATTTTGGAAACGCTGCAAGCCCTGTTTTAGCTTGTAAACATTTTAGTGTGGATGGCCAGAAACGTAGAGTTTTGGAAATGATGATGCAGACACCTTTGTTTGTTTATAAGTCTTGATTTATCCTTCCCTGATTCATCATACTTCTTTCACGTGGCCCTTTTCTGGAAGAAAACAAATGCCATCAGCCTCGGCTACCAGTGGTTAATGCAGCATAGATAACGAATTAGAAGCATTGCTGACCTTTTTGCCTTTACTAGCAGCTGTTGTGCAGTTAAATTCTGAACTTTATAATGCTACAACGGCCTACATGTGCAGGAGGCAAGCTATCATTCAAGTGATCTGCAACTAGGCAACCAACTGAAGAGTAGACAATCTACTTAATGTTTATACTGGCATGCGCATGCCCAGTATATGTGAATGTTCATATGATATGTATTTCTTTAGTTGTGTCAGTATGGACGGAGATTATTTCTGATACTAATTTTAAAACTTTAAACATTAATGTGATTGTAGCCATGGATAATAGCCTAGAATACCAAAAAACAATGAAGTGAGAAGAGAAGAAGAAAAAGAAAACCAAAACAATAACAAAAGCACATGGAGAACTAAGCTTAAAATACGACAACCACGGTACTGGGAAGAGGTGGAATTCATAATGTCGGGAACAACAAACAGGCCTTGTAGTGTGACATAATCGAAGAACAGCAATGTGGAGTCTGGGACACCCCACGACACCCTGACGAAAAGCCTGGAATGTCAGGATTTTTGGCGGGAATTTCTCACCTAGTTTGACAATTCCTACAACATGTTTGGGTCTGTGGTAGCTCAGTGGTTAAGACGTTGGACTAGTGATTGGAAGGTCATGAGTTCAAATCCCAGCACTGCCAAGCTGCCACTGCTGGGCCCTTGAGCAAGGCCCTTAACCTTCACTGCTTGCTTGTATAAAATAAGATGTATGTAAGGGTTAGGGTTAGCGTATGTAAGTCGCTCTGGATAAGGGCGTCTGCCAAATGCCGTAAATGTAAATGTTCCTTGACCTTTCTTCTCTAGCCATGATTGACAGTTTCTTGACCCTCCTCTCTGACGACATGCGAGGACATGAACGATGATTGGTGAGGGTCAAACTTGTAGTTTTATCAATTTCCCGACCAATACGCAGCAAGAATTTAGGACACCATTTATGGCCTGATCTGACATGGTGACATGAATATTACTAGCGTGGCGAAAATATGTTAGCCTGATCCTGCATAATACCCCAACTTAGGTAAACGCAGAGGTAAACGCAGTTTGTTTGTTTGCCTAAATATGTCTAAAACCTTGCTACTTGCCATCTTATATAGTTTTTATATAGTGACATGTCATAGACTACATGAGGCTAATCAATTCATGCTGTGATCAGATATCGACTCCTGTTCAGGCACATCATCATCAAAACAGAGAAGAGCACTTACATACTCTGTATGGAAAACAGAGTAGGTTTTAAAATGTTTAAATGACTGAATAACAAGAATGAATGCTTGCTGATGTTAGCATGAACAGTGAACAGATGATGATGAGGCTCGTGTCTGAATGCGAGGCAGAGACTGACGTTGATGATGCTGATAATCAAAGTCATTTCTGTTCGGAAATTCTTTAAAATATGGCGATCTTTTCCATAAGTAGATTAGGTTAGGCTTGATATGCGAATGAGAAACGTTTTTCAGTTCAGAAAAATATACTGTATAGGATAGTACAATATGTCAAAATGTGATTATGTAAAAGGTTTTGCCAGGCTGCCCCACAACATCTAATGAAATGCTATACCATGAGCCGTTCCCGTTCCTTTGTATCCAATTACAGATTACAGTAAAGCGTCTGACTAATACTGTTGCATCCAGTGCAAATGAGAGCGAGGTGCAGCTCTGGTCAAATCCTTCATGTATGTTGTGTATATCTTGTACATTTTGACTTTGCTAAAAGCATCACAGCACCAAGATTATTGCTAAAATGGTAGCTTCACATTGATCTCTCTCTCTCTCTCTCTCTCTCTCTCTCTCTACCAGTTTAGATGATTTCAATTTTACAATGCTTTTATGAGACTGGTCCCAGATCTCATTCAGATCATCTAATGAAAAATCCACCAATCATGAGCTTGCTATGCTCCGTTGCCATGGCACATCTAACCTGCCTCTTCAGTTATGATACACTATAAAACAGCTCTAGGCATTGTTTCCTTATGAGAAGCCACTTATGCATCGAGCACCACCAGTGCAGTCACCTTTACAACAGCGGAAACACATACGTGCAATCTTCTGAGTCGTTTGTTTTGTTTATTTTTCCTCCCAGCATGCTCTCCTGCTGCAAATCCGCATACAGGACAGTTACAATCCTCTTAGCTGACAGTGCTGAGATTAGGCTTATCATGGGACAAGAGAGAAAGAGAGCTTGCAGTTTACTACTTGTCCATGGAGTGAGAAAACACAAATCTGGTCCCATGTCAGGACGAGGCAGAGGTCTGCGCCATCAGCTGGACGTGTTGTAAAGTAGCACAGACCAGCCCCACACAGGAATGTGCTTTGCTCTTTATTTTTGTGCTCTTTATCCCTTGTTCAAATTCACTGTGTCATCAATGGGTCTATTAGCTGAAAAGTGCAGTTATTCCTCTGATGATACTCCTTTTGTATTGCTGTGGTCAAATGAACAAGATCTGATATGTTTTAGGAGTTGCTGTTTGAAAGCTCTTTTTTTAAGTATCTCTCTTTTTTCAAACCTGCCACCTCCGACCGTCTTTGAAAGACAATGTGGAGTTAGCAATGTATAGCATAAAGCTACATTTTTTTTAATCAAACCTTAGAGAAAGAGAGAAAAATAGAGAAGGAATTAAAAGGATGAGATAAAAACATCAAAAAAAAAAAAAAAATCTGTATTTTTTAAGGAAAGGAATGCAAAAAAAATTGTTATGTGCATGCTAAATTTCATTTCATGTGCATGTTCAAATAAATTTTTTTTTAAAAAGACACATTTTAACAGTGAAAAAAATTAAAAAGATGCAACAAATTCAAAAATATTCAATGACAATGTATTTCCAACTTTGTCTTCTTTTCCTATTGCACTACATAACTCAGGATTGATAGGATAATTCAATATCCATTAGCCCAAGTCAAGTTTGTTAGGTTAACTTTTTTTGGCATCCTTCGGGAAAAAAAATGAATTTACAAGACATTATGAAGTGATACAGTTTCATTTCCAAGCAAAAATGCCTGTCTCACTGGAAAAGCTTTACTGGTCCAGTGTAATAGCTGTTGTTTTACATTTACATTATTTAGTCTCATATTTTAAACATTTTATGACAGGATAATGTACTAAATTCTAAGTGTCATCTCTTGCTGTAATGGCTACCTGAGAGCCAGATGACGGATCAGGGACTTCTCCATTCCATGACCGCTTATCAAGAAGTTTTTTGTTTTGTTTTTTTACTAGGGTTTAACACTGACCTGCTTCCTCTAATCCCTAAAGCAGTTAACACTAGCATAACTAGCACACACAAGAGCACAGCTAGGAATTCTGGACACTGCACAAGAATATGGCTTATATTATACTGAGCCACAATCCTTTTCAATTTCATATGTATTGTATTCATCAAAATTATTCAGACATACTACTTCCCCCTGGCCCAAGACTGTCACCACCATTCTCACTATGAACAACGCCCTAGGTCTATGTTCCCTTATCTAATCAGTGTTCTCGTCCATCTCATTGTACTTTTCTGTCACTTATCCCACAGATTAGCTGAAAGTGGGTGTGATTAAATGATGTCTTTTTATAGCAGAACGATGCATTCCCTGTGTCATTTCCACTCAGATGCCCTTGATGAGCACTAATCAAGTTACATGTCAGCTTGGGATAAAATCAGGAAGGCAAATCAGAACAAAACAGACAGCAAATTGGGTTGATTTCAGATTTCCAATAACCTCCGCCAGTTGTCTTGGAACTCATTTCCAGTAGGCAAACCAGTGAAAACTGTGTGCACCAACACATTATCTTTCTTTTAAATAATGTGTGTGACCAATGTAAAACAGTATTATTAACTAGCAGACAACAATAGGCATAAATCATTCACCTGGAATAATATTAATGCTATAATACCTTTTCAATTAGTCTCTGATACAATAAACTTTAACATTTTTCCTGTAGTTGTTTCAGTATACTCAGAGACATGTCCCTGTAATACCACTAATGGATGTGTCGTTTGCTAGCGAGTCGACTCTTTGAGTGGGCTTATTTAAATTGTATTTATTTGTTTATTTATCTATTTTTTGCTAATTACAATGTAGAATAGTAGACATAATCATTCATTCTGGCGAAGAAGAAGAATCGCTGACGGAAATATCGAAAACTTTGCATGGTTCAGGAAAATGATCCGAAAGAGTCGAGTGTTGTTGGTGCTGGTGAGCTGAGCCGAATGATTAAATGACTCACTGAAAAGACTCCTCTTAATAATACGGCGTTACTTGCCGTGCAAACAGGGGAAATAATGTCTTCTAAAAGCTATTATACTTTTTTATGGCTGGGTATTATAAAGATTTTAGGTAGTAAACAGGTATTATTTATCCATGTTAGCACAGGATTAAGAGTGTTTGTTTTTCTTCAGTAATTCAGTGAAGGCTAGCCAGTAGCCTATCGAGTTACACTATTAGCCTGCCACGCTAAGGCTAATTCACTTTTACTGATATATTTAATTTGCAGTAAATACAAATGACAAAACAATAATGTTTATGTTAAAATTTTATATATACCCTTAACATGTTTTCTTTTATGTCTGTTTATATCAATATAGGGCGTGAAAAAGTGACATTTCGTGTGGTCAAGGGTCAAACTACTGCCAGTCCCGGTTGCCAAGCAACCGATTAATAATAAATGGTATTCGAATGTAAGGGACCAAGCGCACTTGTTAGAAGTAAACATGTATCAGCGCGCGGAGATTTACCTTCCCCGAAAGAAGAAGGTACGAGAAGCATTCCGGTATGTAACTACCACATAAACTACACCTGTAGGGCACACATATTGCTACACCTGTGTATATATGTCTCACACGCTATATGTATGTGTGTAGTTATACTCTGTCTGCTATAGCTAGTAGTGGAGGAAGTATTCTGATCCTTTACTTAAGTGAAAGTACTAATACCACACTATGAAAATACTCCAGGGCAAGTAACAAAAAGTAAAAGTATGTAATTACAATCAGCAAAAGTATCACAATTGAAAGTTTTTATTGTGTCTAACATTGGTCCCTGTGTGTTTTAATGTTATATATGATGATTTAGATGTTCTGGATTAATATTACTGCTGCATTAATGTATGTGTTGCATTTTACTGCTGTAGATGGTTTGAGCTCATGTTAATGACTTTATATACTCTTGGGTACTTTACTCTGCAGCAAAGCATCATATTCCATAAGATCACCATATGGTGTAGCATCTCTGTCCTGTGAGAACCACGTATCTCTAAAAAGTCAGCCTTTCATAAGCTCAGAAAAACATTCCTGTTTTCCTGCTAGAAAATTGTATTTTCTAGCTAATCCAAGAGGGTTACTGAAATAGCTTATTTAGCTTAAGAAGTAGGACAATTTTCTCGCCCCATAAAGGAACACTACATCCTTCAAAAAGAAAGGAAGGCAAAGATGAATTTTTGTTGATGGTACCTAAGTTTGAGAACACAGATTTTGAAAAACAGATGATCATACTTATTACTTAGAATGGAAAAAGCAAGCGAGTGTGAATGTAAGTACTTTGAAGTACACTACAGGCACCTGACAGCCGCTAATGTTCTAATACACACTTGGAAACGGAGGGGTAAGGTGGTAGAAGGCTTTCTTTTCATTCTCATTGACACTTTTAAAGTGTTATTTATTTGTAGCATACTTATTCATGTCGTCAGTATATGAAATTTAAGCAACAGTACTTCTCCAAATGTATAAACATATTCTAAAATTGTATGAACACAGTGAAATTCATTTTGCAGTGAAAGTCTGTATTTTTGCAATTCAACAGTAGAAAGTAGAAAACAACCAATAAAAGCTAAGTAACATTTCAAAAGAGCTTAATAACACCCTAAATGCCTTAAAAGTCATCATGCAAGTGTTTAGTAAGTGAAACACTGTAAATATTCTGATACAATGAACCCTGGTATCAGAGATTTTCACAATACTGCATCACTGATGAATTCTCAAATCCTACTGGTCAAGAAGGTGTTGATTTATTTATTGTTATCGTTTCTATAGTAACAACTCACACGGGGACGCGCATGAGGAACGAGCCGCATCTAAACCTAATATTACAATAATTGATGATAACATGATAAAATGTGTTGTTAGTCGGTTTTACAAAGTGTAATCATTGATGTGGTGAGGTTTTTCTGTAAGATGTTTATATAACATTTATGGATTTATGGAAGGAGTCTCCAGTTCCAGTGCTTTGTAACACCACAGGAAAATCTTCCCCGGCATTAAATTGAACTATAATTGGTTAAAAAGTATTCTGTCATTCTTTGCTAAATTAAAAATGGTAATAAAACATTTCACTTAATTGGAAAATAATCTTCATGGTGGTTATTTTCCTGTAATAGCACACAAGCAGAGTGTTAAAATTACGTAGCACTAGTGTTTCCTTCTCACATCTGCTCTCAGCTCAAACACCTACAGGATATTTGATGAAAAAGTCCCCGAGCGATTAAATCCAGACGAGGTGTACAAGGACCACAAATATGCATCCCGAGATCCCAAAGTCACAGAGATGCTAAAGACGCACAATATCCCACAGCCTCACAATGTCAGGATCATCAGGACCAACGTGAGGTTCCTCAACGAGCCCATTGTTCATATGGAAACTGAAAACACAAAGGACGAACAGGTTTTCATTGCTTTAGACATAAAAACCAACATTCCATGGTGTCTGTGTATCATTAGCTTTGCTTTTAATATGATTATGTTTTTTTCTTTTGTTATAATTTCTACTAGTCTGAATGGTGGCTGAATACACCAGACAAGAAAGGGCCAGGAAAAGTAGCATACAGTAAGGAGAGCACTCAGAGACATGACTACCAACCAAACACACACATTCCAGTGACCAGGGTTCGAAAGGAGAGAAATAAGCCTCCAGCTACCGGAATCGGTGAGCGGCGTGTGCGTGCGTGTGCGTGCGTGTGTGTGTGCGTGCGTTAAAAATCTAATTACCTCTTTTGAGTGGCCAACCAATAAAAAAGTTGCTGTTGGACAGATTTG
>JAQQZU010000007.1:20930324-20940859 GCA_030068025.1 Parauchenoglanis punctatus | reverse complement strand
TTTTGCTTGTCATAAAGATAGAAGAAGGTGTGTGTGTGTGTGTGTGTGTGTGTGTGTGTGTGTGTCTGTGTGTCTGTGTGTGTCTGTGTGTGTTTCACCCCGCCCCATAGCTCAGTGCAGCAGTGGGGCAGAGGGCTGATGCAGATTGAGGAAAAGCAGAAGAGATGTTCATTAGGAATCACTTCACTGAGTCGATTCTCTCGAACGACTCACAATTGAATCGTTTGATTTCACACAACAAATATTGCTAAGCTTCCATTCTGCAGCAGTAACACGTATTCATTCATGGCTTTATACAACGTATGTGTAACACATGTATAAACAAGCTTTTTCATACTACTCTCAAGGCTACGTGATATCAGCGCTCATATTTAGTGAAAAAGAATTAGAATAAGTTTAATCAAAGCTGTATAAGTCGCTTTGGCAGACAGTGCGCGACAAAGAGTGAAAATTTAAAGGTAACTAAAGGCACGGGAGTCAGAAATGATTCAAAGTCTTGGGGAGTCGATTCGCTCGATTCTTTTAAAAGAGTCGTTCACTCGCTGTAAGTGTAATAAGGAGGCAGTGCGGATCGGAGCGGTCACTCCCAGCGCCTCTCTCTCTCTCACACACACACACACACACGCGCGCGCGCGCACACGCACGCACTGCGGACTCGGGAAGGCGGTGAAGTTCGTCACGTACTCTTCGATAGGTAAGTGCAAGTAAATATTTATTTCTAACAGGATGAGAAGACATGAGGGGAACAGTAATAAGACAGGTATTTTGTTTGATCCAAGTGAAGAGAAAAGGTTGATGTTTGATGAAGCGTGGAAGCGCAGATGGAGATGGATGGATGGATAGGTAGAGGAGAGAAAATCGGACAGACTTTGCGTCTATGAAATCAGTGGGTCAACCCAGTGACTCACGTGGATTGTAGTTGATCGTGTGTATATGGCTCATTAATTCCTCCGACATGTTGCGTGTTTGTTCGTTTCGATTACATGCATGGGATAACGGTAAGGGTACAGTAGGTTGGATGGGAACAGGCGTGGCTACTGGGAGGGTTTTGTGGCGTACTGTTGTTGTTGTAATGCATTTGCCAATTGAATACCTGATCACCACCAAAGATGTTCACTGATACTCTTATTGATCTGGAAAGCAAAGTAAAACAATGCACACGCACATATACACGCGCGCGCGCGCTCTGAGTTGATGGTAATGTTGCGCCGCTGCACGAGCGTATTACATTTTATTATTATTATTATTATTATTATTATTATTATTGAAGTTCCATCTTAATTACATCTATCTATCTATCTATCTGTCCGTCTGTCTGTCTGTCTGTCTATTAGTCATGGTTCAGCCTGATGGTTGTGTCTGCTTACAGATTGCAGGTGATTTTCACACCTCCAGCTGTGTGTGCACACTTAAAAAAATCCGATTTCTTCAAAGCAAACCGCAAATCGAGCTCGTGCGAGAGGGTGAAACTAGAGCACTGGAGGCATGAGATTTGGTGATTCCCCCGTCATCCCCTCCTCCTCCTCCTCCTCCTCCTCTTCGAGGTTTTGAGGCGAGTTGTGGCCATGAAAACCGTCCTTCATGCTGGTGCACTGCGCTACAGCCTTTTCACGCATCCAGCTACAGGCTAATTCTGTCCGTTTCACGAGAACGTTATTGCACGCCACGTTAAAGCGAGCAAAACAGTCCCGCCATGATGTCATCCTGCCACGCACATCCCTCCCAGTGTAGCTCGCTAAGCGACGGAACAGCCCCAGTCGCCATAGTGATCCCGGGCCGCATCTCAAATGGCTTCCTGCTCCCTTTATTAAAGTGCACTAGCCGGAGAGCGCGCGTGCTAACAGCTAACTTCTCTCTCTTCCTGTTTTCTGAGGTTGTGGTTAGTGCTGCGTAGTAAGACTTTATGTAGTTGTTTTTTCTCCCGAATCAAATATTTCACTTTGCTTATAAGAATCGCAGCACTTGAAACTGAATCCAAAAATCCAACATCCGTTCATTCATCATTCATTTATCCTGTTTAGAGTGGAGCCTTTCACAGGAACACTGGGTGTGAGGCAGGAATACACCCTTGATATAATGCCAGTCCAGCACTAGTCTACCACACACACACATTCACACACTCAGTCACACTTAGGGGTATTTGAACCCATCAGTCAACCAAGCAGCATGTTTTTGAGAGGTTGGGGGAAACCAGAGACCATGGATGAAACCCACATGGACACAGGGAGAACATGCAAAACTCCACATGAAGTCCTGAATGACACCATAGAGTATAATCACAATATAGTCAATTTCAATTCATTTGGACTGAATTTGTTCTTTAGAGTGTGAATGTTCACACTAGGAAAGTAGTACTCCATTAAAGTACACCCGGGTGACATACTAAAACTGGCAAAATGAAATATGGACACTTTTTTTTCACTCAGTAGTTTCAGGATGCTGTATATAGTGTAAAGGGAGGGGTCATCAGACATCAGAGTAAGAACACGGATAAGGGAAATGTTTTTGTCTGGGTATTTAAAATAGTCTGTTGTTACTGAAGAGGCTGTTCTGATGCGGTCCAATGCTATGAGGTACTGCGAAATATGCATGTTTCTTATTATTGCAAATCATTATGCAACCATTATGCACACATTCAGCTTGTCTCTCACATCCATTTCCAGTTCTGCAGCCTTAAACCGTTACAATAGAGATGTTTTAATTAAAGAACTCGGGTTATATTGCTACGCTCGTCTAATGCTTGTAACTTGGTAAATTTTAAATTTTTTTTCGAAGGAAACCTTCACTAATCTCAGAAAGGTGTCCTTAACCATGATGTCATACCAACATGGCTGCCCACACCGTGTAGCACTTTCCTTTTCATTTGATTGAGAATATTGCCGTATTCACTTTACAGACTATAACTCTTTAAATCTATAACATTAACCAAATAGTTTTGAGGAGGTAAATACATTACAAACTTTATCATAAATATCACTTTTTGATGCTTAGTTTTAGCAAACAAAAGACAAGCTTTCATGGAAGTCTTCCTGTTTTCCTTGACGGTAGAAACTCCAAGCTACAGCGTCCCGCTTCCAAGTTAATTCGAACGCAGTTAATGGTGAGTCGTGAAATTAGCATGGTAATGATGCTCGCCTGCTATTTATAATAGTATCACAAACCTTACATTCTTTAATGTGCATTCTAGACCTTTTATTATTCAGTAAAATGTCAGCTAACAGAATGTTTTGAGATTATCTGGCAGGGATTTTTAAAGGTGGGACATTGAGGTGCTAAGTAAGACACTGAAACTTGTGAGTCACTGGAATTTCAAACATCCAAATGGCTAATTGCAGCAACGAGTGTGAAGTCAGGCACCCCCGTGTGATGAAGGCTGATGTAGGCCCTGTTAAAGGCCAGGTCTGTGGATATCAGGCTACAGTGACATGTATGAAATAGCAATTTAAAGACACAACAATCTGTAATGAATTACTTAATTCTGAATAAACATGCTAATTCAAGCCTCTTAACTGAATTAATTTAACACAATTACACAAAAGTCAAACAACAAGGAAGTACATGAAGCCATTGTTGCATGTCAATAGGGCAGTGGTAGTTCAGTGGTTAAGACATTGGACTAGTGATCAGAAGGTCGTGAGTTCAAATCCCAGCACTGCCAAGTTATTGCTGATGGGCCCTTGAGCAAGGCCCTTAACCCTCAACTGCTCAGTTGTATAAATGAGATCTATGTAAGTCGCTCTGGATAAGGGCGTCTACCAAATGATATGAATGTAACTTTCCCAAAGACTTGAAAAATAGCATTGCAAAATATTGAGTTCACATATGTGATAGGTTTAATTTGACTTTGAATTCAGATTTTACAAAGGAGCATCAGTTTTATTCGAGAGAAACCTTTATTTTTCTTCTGAGCACATTATGCATATGCATTTTGTCACAGCAACAAGTACTATGTACTTTATTGCACTTGCATGGAATTGTGCTCTTTTTTCCTTATATCGACCCTTCATTTAAATAAATGACTACTGTCTCATTTGTGTTTGCTTTAGATTATGGCTTATAATTATGTTAAGTGTGTTAATGATTGATAGAAACATTGCTCTTTTTTTAGCTGTATATTAGAGTAATGAAAACATACAGGATTAAAAGTACAGGGTTTTTGGTTTGGTTGGGATTTCATTTAATGTACCAGTGTCCTGAACGTTATGAGTTGAAATCGCTGACTTGCCACTATCTGGCTCTTAGAAATCCCCTCAAGGGCAGTCTTTTACCCTATTCCCCCTCACTTGCTTCAGATGAAAGCACCAAACTGAATAAATAAATGTAAATGTAACTTCACAGGTCACTCTGAGGGTTTTGATCTTTTCACACGGTGACATTTAGCATTTTAGCACTTAAAGGAATACACCAGGGTATTTTTCATCGGTGGTGTATGTGTGACTGCCACAGGTAATCTATTCTTTTCAACACGTTTCTCAGTACTGATGAAAATAACATAAATATATTTGCCCTAATCTAAGGAGCACTTGTTGAATTGTGTCAAAAATCATTAACACTTGTCCTCGTTCATGACTTCTTCAGTCAAAAGCATTCGTAAATGAAACTCAAAATCAATTTCGGTTTCAAAATCAGTTACAGGTGTTGTAGTGTGACTCTGATGACAGATACAACGAAACCTTCCGAGGTAACCTGGACTAATTTGATTTCCTTCAGTGTTGGTAAGTTTTTAAAAAAAATGCATCATAACTGTAATTTAATTTCTGCAAATTTCCTTTATATAGTCACATTTTTTACGAAGGTATTGGCAGAATTCAACAACTGCCCCTGGGCTTCAATTGTCAGTGTGTTTCTGTTAAATAGTCTTCTTGTATTTTTTCTCATTACAGATCTGATTGATAAAATTCAAATTGTAGTCTGTGATACACTAAATATGCAGTGGATAGAGATTAAGTTGAAAACCACACCTGAGTATTCCTTTAAGCGCACTTGTTTAGCTTTATAGGCTAAATAGATATGTAGAGTTTGCTTATGGAGGAGTCTCTTCTCTCTAAGGGTGGGTTCATTTTGACATGGAGAATAGTTGTGAGAAGTGTGTGTGTGTGTGTGTGTGTGTGTGTGTGTGTGTGTGTGTGTGTGTGTGTGTGTGTGTGTGTGTGTGTGTGTGAGATGAGACAGTCGGGGCTTTTCACATGCCCAGGAGGTGAACGACAACTGGAGCACATGTGTGTTCTTGAGAGACTTTGCATCTGGGGGATTTTTTGTATGTTTGTGTCCTTATTAGCATACAGCGCTACATGTTTATGCTCATATCAGTTGCAAAGCATGTCTTTTTTTATACAAACACTACTAATTTAGCTCATATTTGTCATTTCCATTCTGGTTTTATTCTCTTAAAAAGGAAGTGTCCTTACATAAGGACATCATACAAGGACATCATGTTTTCTTTCCCTAGTTCTCAGCAGCTATTGAATTCAAAATGAATGCTGCTTCGTCTCAGGGTTCCAGGAAGTCGTGTTTTTATTACTAGCTACCTGTTGGATAACTTAATTAGCTTCACAGCAGAGACGGTGTTAGAGTGGGACAGGTGGTATTGTTCGCTTGTTTACTGTGACAGAAAGGAGAAGGAAAAAATGGGTACTTTGGAAGGGTGGGGTGTTGATCAGCGAACGACCAGCTGTCACAAGACGCTGACGACAGGTGAGGGACACATGGTGTCCACAAGCAGCCGGGTCATGCAGAAAGGGGAGGAGGAAAGCATGCTTGGGCTGAGTTTACGGCATAATCCATAGTCTGCATCCTGCCTGTCTTGGCCATGTTTCTCCAGCTGCCTCTCGCGGGACTGCCTGGAATTTTTAGCTTTTATTTTTGGGTCTTGAGATGCTACAGAGTATGAAACAGAGCTGAGGGCCATTTGGGAACTGGTTCAGTCCTTATGTGGCCTCAAAGTAAATAAAACTAATTACATCTTTCTTTTGGTGGTCTTGATTACGAAAGCTTTTCTTGGGTGTTTAGAAGTTAGGAATAAAACACTACAGCGTGTGCAGTTATATGGTTGTTTACTTTCAAGTGAAGCCCATCCTGATGTGTTTTTATTCCCTTTATACCACAGATTTGCCAACACAATGTTGTATTTTTTTCTAAAAATGTCATCTTGTAATGTTCGTCCATTTGTAGTTACGTTTAATGTTGTGGATCGTTCCTGGTATCACTTTTGTTATAGCAACTACAGTGTACAGTCATTCCCTCACCAGCGCTCTTTTTTTATTTCTATTTCTCTTAAAGCAAAGACCATAAAACGTATAGCTTGTCATGTTACTGAGAAACAAGAAATTGTAAACATCTCTGTCCTAAAGATGTCAGAAAAGCTTTACCTCTGACTGTTACGTAGCGCTGACACCGGAGACTCCTTCCATAAACCTGAATAAACATCTCCTTACAGAAAACTTTATGGTATCAACAATTATATGTTTTGTAATCTGTTTATGTGGAGCATCTGTGATAGAAGACCATGTGTTAGTAGGTACTATAGAAACAATAATGTATTCAAATGAAAATTAATGAACGCCTTCTGACCAATCAGGTCACTATAGTATGTGGTAAAAAGATTGTTGTGGTATGGTATGGTAAAGTTTGAGGTCTTTGTGTCCTAGCCTAGCTAAAACTTTCTGGTAAATATTTGAGAAGTTATTTACATGTCATTAGAACGTTGTTTATACAGATTTTCCAGTTAGATGAAAAAATAACATTATGGAAACATTCCTACAACATTCCTGCAACATTTTTTAGGTCTAAACGTTACAACGCACAGAAAATACAGAGCTGATTGAAACATTTTAGATGGAAAACTTCGAAATTCCAGTTATACAGATTCCAGTATTAGGAATCTTCATTCTGTGTATTCCGAGGTATGAAAGCATCTCAGATTTACATTAGCAGCAGTGTTTTTCCAACATTAATAAGCCTCTTTTGCACAATTCAATCACTGGAATAGGCCTAATAGCAGAAGAGATATTTGTGTGCTGATTGCGTTTGTCGGAGCAGAGCCATAACTGACGTACTCGCTGTTGTCTGAGCCCAAACTGAATTAGAGGAAATGAGAGAGACCCTGAGGGACTGGGCGAGGTCTACAGCCCCAGACCTCTGCTCGCTTCTCTGAGCCTCGACAGCCTTCTCATGTTTCATCTCTTTCCTCATCTCTCATTTGCAATTTCTTCTCTTAGTTATTGGTTACTGGTCTTTTTGATAAGGACATCCAAAAGGCATACAAGTTGTGCTTTTTTAGTTTAGGTCCAGCTTACTATATTCTCCAGACATTTTTATACCAAATCACAGATTACTATAATGTATATACTTGCATCAGATATAATTTCTTCCTGATAATCTCCCCTCAGCCCCAGCTGTATTCCACCAATCTGTTTAGTCTGTTAAAAATGGCATGTTATCCTCATAACCATCCATCCGTCCACCCACTCCTCCAGCTGGACACTTTAGCTCAGATGTACAGCTGCGTCATGATGCAAACCTCGACCCGGGACCTTGAAATTCATCCAAATCCCACTCTGAAGGACAACACATGGCTGCCAGAGCCGCCAGGACATCACGCTTCTAATTCACAATAGAGACATTATCTCCTGCTCTGGTATAATCATCACAGCACAGAGGTATCATTAGGGTCAGAAAGGAGGCTAGCAATTAGCCACAGGAGTGCTAGCAGACCGAAGTGGGATCTTAGAATTATATCATTTAAAAAAACATTAATACCGCTGTGAAACTTAACAAGCTAGCAAAAAGTTAACTAACTAAAATTTGTAATATAAATGATAGCTTGAACATGTGATGTTCAGCAAACTGATAAATAAATACTGCTGTAGTCTTATTCAAAACTAGAGAAGTGGTGTGAGCAGCCATCTTGAATTAACATCACATGCTATACTTGGGTTTGAAGATATTTATCTGTATTTCTGAGCAAGAATTCCAATTTGAGGAGGCATTTTCTTTGTTTGTCTTTCACTTAAGTCAGAGTTTCTGAGTTACGAGCTTTAGTCGAACCCTTTTTTTATTTTGCAGCATTGACCTACAGTATATTAGCAAGGCCACGCTAATGGACCCATCTTGGAAGGTCTTGAAAAGAAGTCTTTTTGTAGATAATGTGTCTCTCTTCCTCAAGTACCTCAACCAAAACATTGGTTATAACAGAAGCAATGAAACCATAACCTGTTTCTCTCTACAACAATGCAACTACATCACTGTAATAATTAACCTTTTAAGCACACTTCAAATAAAAGGATGTGTCATGATGTTTTCTTTGAGAACTCAGAACTTGTTATATTCAGAAACAAAGTTGGATTCTACAAAAAACAGTTAGTCATGTTAGCACGAAACCACAAAGCCTGAAGACCTACAGCTTTAGTTCTGACTGTTACAAAGTGCTGACACTGGGCCTCCTACCATAAGGGCTACGCGAACATCTGTTTATAGAAAACACATCAAATAATTGTTTTCATAATTTGTTGAGCCTATTTGGAATATTCACTGAACAAAACCGTGTGAATTCATCATTACTATAGGAATAAATAATGTATTAGTATGACCATATATAAAGCTTTGATTTGGCTTTTATCTGGAACTACTGTCAGAGCTGCTGTTAAAAGCCCTTTTTACACAGAGATCCCGTAATATTGTCCTAAAGAAGACCTCTTGATATGCAGCTTTGGTTGTGTACACTGAAATTGAAGAGAAGTGGGAAGTGATTAGAGGCAAAAAGGTGCACAGTCCATAAACACCATAGAAAGAGATGTTTGAATTCATACCGGTCTCAGAAAGAAGAATGTCAATGTCAAACACGTCAACCCCTGTCCCACCATGCCGGCATGTCCCTTTAAACAGAGTAAAAGGTGCCATAGAAAATGAATCAACACCTTCTGACCAATCAGGATCCAGAATTCAAAAGCGCTGCGCTGTGCTAATAAGCTGATGAATGTTTGAGTAAAATACCAGTCTGAGATATAAACATAGATTTACTAGGATCATGTTACTCTTTAATAAAACAATAATTCTACCAGGTTGGTCCAAAATACATATGTTTGATTCCTTGTATATATAATAAACATGAATTAATGTAGAGGGTTACAAAATGAAATTCCAACATCCATCAGTCTTGGAATCATAATCTCATTTTGCAACACAGATAAAAATCAGTTGCAGTACAGCATGGGTTCTGGATCACCATATTTGGATACATCATTGCGTTTGTGCTTGATTGAGTGTGTGCATGTGTGTGTATGTGAGAAAGATCCAAGCCTGTCCTATGAATCTGGAAAACACACTATAAGCACGTAATTCATTTCTGATTTCTTTGTTCCACACACTTTCTCTCTCACTCGACAGTGATCTCATCTTCAAAGCCTTTCTGTGAAATGAATTTGAACGTGGTCTCACGTATCCACAAACACATTCTGGGAAGTTGCCCTAACATTTATATAATCAAAGCTTTTCAACTGGAGCAGAATGGTGAAAAGTGTCCAAACATGACACGTTCGGGTTTTTTTCAGTCGAGAAAGTAACAATGCTAAAGATTTTGCTAAGAAAAACCAAGCTGTTTTCTTTATGCAGGCTTAAATAATGCAATTATTTGATTATAACACAGTATGTAACATCTAAATCTCATTATACAAATCATCTTAATCGTAACGAGAATTAGAAATGGTCGTAAAGCTGAGCAACCCAGACACGTTCAAACAGTGCCAAAACTTTTGTAGCGTTTCCAGATTAAGTAGAATCACCTTCAGCTGAGTTACTTTGAGATGGAAAACATTCCCCTGGCTCATAGTTGTCTTGTAATTGATCAAGATTACATTAAAATGCAAAAATTTGCATCCCCTATGGTTTCTGTGTTCTTTGGGAAAAAAAATAAAGCTCTATCTTACAATTTATCTAAAAAAACAAAATAAATCTAGAATTCCAAGAATGGCTATAAAACAAAGTTATTATAAACACATTTGCACTAGGGTAAATTTTAGCATACGTTTACACTTCTTGGTGGATTTCAAAGTAAACTGGATTAGCATTTTATAATTAATAATCATTATATATTATGTTTATTTATTTTTATAAATTTTTTTATTTACCATTTATAAAACCAGGAAGTCTCTTGAGAGTAACAACATCTCTTTTGCGAAAGAGTTCAGATAAAAAAATAATTTAAAAAAATTTAAAAAAACGCCACTCAAATTCCTGTTGAGTACTCAAAGGTGTTAAATAATTTTATACAGTTTCCTGTAATTGTTAATATGGTGATGTTTTCTGTAAGGTGATATTTTTTAGCATTTTTGTAAGGAGTCTCCAGTGTCAGCACATTTTAAAGCTGTAACTAAGACCAATACAAAGTCTTCAGGACAAAGATGTTTAGTAACAGATGGTTCTGCTATAACTTTTTGTTAGACTTTCCAAAGCATAAATTGCAACTACACTGCTCACAAAAATTAAAGGAACACTTTAAAGAAACACATTAGATACATCAGATCTCAATATGAAGTTGG